>ML783540.1:294613-333792 GCA_009831015.1 Picea engelmannii | reverse complement strand
GTATAAAATTTTTTAAGCTTATAAACAACTGATTCACCCCCCCCTCTCAGTTGTTCTAGTATTTCCAACAAGCTGATATGTCGATGGTCATTCAGGTTTTCTTTCATCTGTAGCAATACTTTCTTTGGTTCTTTCTAGGGTTCTTCCATAATATCAGTTTATGGATCTGCCTTAGGGTTTTCTTGGTTCATATTCATTCTTTCAACCTTAGCAATCATTCTAGGGAAATCCAATACTTCATGGTCCATAGATCTACAACAAAGACAACTATATATTCTACTAGGGAATTCCTTAGCTAGATGTCCCGATCTTCTGCAACTATAACAAATGGTTAATCCTCATTTTCTTTTAAATGATCCCCAACCTTTCCTATATTGTGCACTAGGATCATAGTAGCTAACCTGCAAAAAATTCTTTCTAAGATCCTGCATCCATTTGTTATTCCAAACATTCTCTCTATGCATAGGTATAACATATCTTTCACTATTCTTATCAGATCTACTCATATCAAATCTTCTTTCATCTATCAATGCTCTAGTTTTCAAGCTAGGAAAAATCTTATCAAACACACATAGATCCATACTTTAGAAACAAAAATTTCCACTAATCTTATCTTCAACAGAGCACAAAGCTTCCAGATCTAGAAATTTTCACTATTATTACCTTTATCAAAGCATAGAGCTTGCAAAGCTTACCTCTTTAAGAACAAAATTCTCACTTTTACCTTTCTCAGAGCACAAAGCTTTCAGATCTTACCTCTTTTCTTCAGATCTAACCCTTCTTCTTGGCACGTAGATTCTCATGTCAAGTGGAATTTTTCACACTAGGGAAACATATCTATGCACGAAGCTTTCACAATTTCAGGTCAGATATTCGCAGAAAGCTTCTTCTTCCTCAATTCCCAACAATCACAGTTTCAGTCCCGACAACGGATCCATTTGTTGGCATAGGGGAAGACCCAGGTTTCAATGCTACAAAAACACACCAAAAAAACCCTAACTACTGGCCCTTTTGGAAACACCTGCAAAGCAGATGAAGTCTCACCCGAGGTAGAGGCAGAGGTGGTTGCAGGACTCCAATGTCTGCAACCTTAGCTGGGACACAGATCTGTGACTGTAACACCTTAACAAGGAACTTAGTAGTTATATTTCATCAATATCCAGTCTTAGTTTACAACACAGTTAAACCCTAATTACAGAGCATTGCAGTATTTAACCAGATCTACTATATTCAAGCACTAAGCACATCCACATAGGCCAGATCTAGTATTCATCCATACTATTAAGAACATAGCATTAACATATCTATCTACCATTCATCTATATTGAAGCACTAAGAAAGTTAACATATAAACACATCAATACATCACACAAAGCAGAGCAACAAAACATGTACGTGGTTCACCCCCACCCTGGGGCTACGTCCACCAACTCTTCGTCTTCTTTATTAGCTTATTCAATCAATTACATGCACACAACCACAAAAACCCTACTCTGTAGAGGACAGGAGATCTGTGCACCTCACTAGATCCACCTTCCCCGGGCTAGGTTACAACACTAAGCCTCTTCTCAATCTCTTACACTTGATTGCACCGAGCTCTGCAATCCTCATACAGTATGCACAAAAGCAATCTCTATTAAGCACTTAGCACTTTCGATCGCATAGATCAAACTACTTCCCACATCGCTCAACCTTCTATTTATACTTTCCAAAATAGGCCTAAGCATGGGTAAACCCGGGCTGACATCCCCATACTCATTACATAATCCCGAATCCCAAAAAGGGCCCTAAAAGGGGACAAGATCCCATGATCTCTGCTTCGTCTTGCGCGCCGCCTTCGACAACCCATTGAAGTCCCAAAAATAGGTCAAAACTTGGTCAAGGGCCAACATGGATCATAGTATTTATGTTTATAAGAGAGGTTCCTTGCATCCTTGGTCGGTCTTGACCATATTTGTATTCACATAATATGTTGAGTAGGTCCAGTAGTAATCCAATTGAATGTTTTTCTTTTAGGAGTTGTAGAAATTCTTGGATGGCATTGTCATTTCGTATTCTCGAGTTTTGTTGATCTTCTTTGGAATTCTTGAAGAAATTAATAGCTTTTCTCATGATTTTCTCTTCTTTTTCTTGATTTGGGAAGGTATTGTCTTTCCTTCTTTGGTGATATTATAGTGGAGTGTTAATATCTCGTCCTGGACCCAACATTGTAACAATATGTAAGTTTTTTGAGTTCATCACCTCCTCCTTGGATACTGCATTTAGTAGATTGACATTTTTTCTTGGTATGATTTTGTCGAGTACTATTGGGAAGTCTTCTAAAGAGTGATCTCCAATGCCGCATATATTGAAAAATTTCAAATCAATTCTATATTTTATACGGAAATATGGACTGATGTGATCATATTTCCACCAATTGAAACAATATGGTCGTCCATGACCTCGACCTCGACCTATGAATCCACAACGACCTCCTCAACCTCGAACATGATCGTAGTAGTCGTCTCTTCGACCATAGTTGTTTTCTTGATTGGTGGTTTCTACATGGTAGAATGTTCATACATTAGTCTCATTCCGAGCATTTAAATGACATTCTAATGTTCAGTGATCGAAATATTCACATGTATGACACCACTTTGTGTTTTTCATATTATGTGGAAAATTGTGTACATTGTGAGTAGTCAGGCATTCACTTATGTTACAATATTTTTGAGCTTGTATTCGGTGAACATTTTCTGTTGTTGTGCACTTGGTGAGGGGAAAATTATCTTTTGTATGTCCTTCCACAAGGCATTCAATACACCATACTTCATTCCATTGTATATATATATTTTTTATTGTTTGTTGTAAATGTTCTATTTTCTCCTCAAGTCTCTTAGTTGTCGAAGAATTTGACGGACCTTCATCTTTTGACTCGACTCGCTGTGCTTTCTATAATGCATATTCACAACAAGTTATCACGTATAAGCATAGCAGAGAATGGATTCATGGTAGTAATCCGACTACATACCACTGGAACAACAAGCTCTGTTTGATTGTTGTCGGAATTTGGCTTAAAAGGTATTTGAATCTTTTATCATACTCTCTTATCGACTGACTCAGTCTTTGTTTTATCTATTTTAACTTTTGGGCTGCCAGATGTGTAACATCCTGGATTTAAAAAATGTTAATAAGTTATTATTTATTTCCTCTTTTGAGCGAGTTTGATTTTCCGTGTAGTTCATAAACCATGTTAAAGCGCGGTGCCACAGAGCAACTCAAAATTGTTCCATTTGCTTGTCTTCATCTGTAATGTCAACAATATCCCAGAATTTTTCGCACACGAACCAATGGCATTCTGGGTCCTCCTCTCCTTCATAAATTGGAATGTGGTTAAATCCCATTTTTATTTTTTTGTTAGGAATGCTCTATTTTCTTGGTATTTGAGCTACCACAAATTTCAACTGAGCTGTCGAATCCTCTGTTAGTTTTTTATTTGCCTCGTTTATTGGATGGTACTCGAGAAATAATTGTTTCTTCTTAAGTATAGGGAATGCCTCCTCAGTTTGAGAGATTTGATCTTTATATTCGACTATCTGTCATTCCAAAGGGCGTGTCGCTTCACGAATACAATTAATTTATTCTTTTAAGAGTAGATTTGGCAGGGGGTCGAGTCAGTGAGATCCTTAATTTGGATAAGAATATTGTTAAATTTATTTCGTTCTGGCTCAAGAATGAGTGCATATCGTATGTTTCCATGATCAGACATTCTATACCATAATCTTGCATATTGGTCATTGATCTAAAGTATTTTTTGGAGAAATTCCCTTATCCGTAGGTTGGTTTTCAGTGCAGGAGAAGTACGTAAAGTTGGTCCAGATTCTTCATATTCCATGCTTTCCGGTTCATTGTTTGGTTGATGGATGTTAAACTGGGTGTCACTACTTTTGTCAGGGTTCACCAAGGATTTTGTTATTTCCAGCTTTGGTCGATCTATTTCTGACTCAGGATGCTCACACGCTCTATTAGGCTGACCCTCCTCAATCATTTTTCTATTCGACTTTTGGCTGTACCACTGGTTACAAAGTTATTCTCTTTTTTGTTTCCTTTTATCCCATTCTAATTTCTAGATATCTGTGGATTTCTTATGTGCATGCTTCCCTCTCGATGACATTTAGGTTTGGAAAAAACTACTTCAGGTATGCCTTTTTATGACATATCACAGTTTCGACCGACCCCCATTGTCGATGCGACTTACTCTAGGTCGACAACGTTAGTCATGTTTATTTCTTCAAGAAATATTCCCAGGGTTATTTTTTATCTATTGGGTGCAGGCCTATTTTGAGGAAATACCTATTTTTGGAAGGAAAGACCTAATTTTGGAGCACGTGCAACAAGAGGAAAGAAAGTAGCATGCCAAAAAAGAAGGAAATGCAACATGCGAGAGGAAAAGCCACGTGGTGAGGCGGCATGCAAGCCTAAACATGATAGGGTTAGGGTTTTTAATAAGGATTGTAATGACTATAAGCCTAAAAAATAGTATAAATAAGAACCTAGGAGGTCTAGGTTATAGGTTGGTTAAGTGGCTAAAGATTGTTGATAATTGTTGTTGAAAACTGTTGATTTGTAAAAGAGTAGAATAAGATAGATTTTGAGGGTTATGTCACAAGTTTAGGAGCCTGGTGTGATGTAGTCCTCCTTGAAGAGGTTCCTTAACCTCATCATGATTGTATGATTGAATATTTAATGCACATAATGCTATATGTTGCAACTGACTAAATAAAAGAGCAGAGAAGCCAAATCTTTGTGGATGTAAACCCAGGAGGGGGCGGACCACTGTAAAACTTGTGATGGTTCTTGAATTATTTACTTTGTGTTAATGGTTAGCTTATAAATGAATGATTAACTAGATATATTAGTATGCATGCATGATTCTAAAGATGAATGAATCTTAGGAATACTTAAATCAATAACAAGTTTAATGCATAAAGAAAAATAAAATTCACTCCTAGATCCCCACTCATTCCTAGACTACAAACACCTGGGTATTGCAGTCACCCATAGAGCTATCTCAGGTGAGACTATGTTGTGCACCTTGTGCACGATGTTGCCTTATGGTTTACCAGGGGGCTCGATAGTTTTAGAGGGTTTTGTTGGAAACATGTTCATATATGAGCTTGGGTCAACCCAAGAAGAAGTAAGAAGTCAGAGATGTTAACCCAACAAATGGTTCTGTTGCTGGCTGGAAATGCATAGGATTGAGTGGACGAGATCCATGGAAGAAACACGTGAAGGATGAAGGTATAGAAGGGAATGTTCAGGCCATGGAACCAAACAAAGGAGAAGATCGAAAGATGGTTGAAAATGAAGGAAATTGAATTTGCACAGAAGGATAACAAAAACCCTAAGTTAACACTGTGGAAATATCTTGACAAATACGTGTTTAGCGACCTGCATGAGGTATTTTTCTATGATTTCCCGCATTTTTTGTAGGAGTGGTTATTAATTTTAAAACACAACCACCCTATAGATCGAATCAGACAGCTAGAGTGGAATCCTATGGAGATCACACAGTTACAACAAGTTAATAACAAATTTATGTGCGCAGTACATTTCTGGTTAGGTAATATTGTTGCAGGGTTTATCACCGAATTTGCAGTAGATACAATGAAGTCATACACCACATTAGAGTAGGATTTTCTAAAAGGACCCAGAGGTAGGTACATCATATCGCTTCATACTTCAATCAATATTTTATTGTATAAAAACAATGTGATGACCATGGAATCAGAGATCTAAACTTCCCTGTGTGCACGGGGGAAGGGGAGAAGAATTGACAGGAGGTGGAAAAATGGAGGAGGATATGGACAAGGGAAACAAGAAGGAGTCCATGGAACCAATGATGATGGAGGAATACCAGATAAGGAAGATAATAACAAAATCTGGAAAGACGCGTAGTGGAGTACCCTACCAATATAAGATGAATAACAAGAAGAGAGCCATAGTTGATAGAGAGGGATTGGAAAGCGATGAAGAAGAGGTAGAGTATCTTTGGGCTGTGGAGACTATTGAGGAAATCCTGCGTTCCACATATGAAAGGAAAAAATGAGGTCAAGGGGTAGGAACAATAGGTAGAACTCCAATCTAGATCACCGTTAGTGTGGAACCTTGATGCAAACCCCCATCACTCCTAGGGTTTGCACGACCTCCAGGTCTAGGATATTTCACTTAAGGGAGCTGAATTAGCTCTCAGGTTCTCGTTAAACCCTCAAAATACTCTACCATGTGCCTTTTCTCTTTTTCCCGTGCAAAAACTTATGTGCGTGAGGGTCTTATCACGTCAACAGAGAAATCCACGTGACCTCGGGCCAAAACGGTGGGCTAAGATCTTTAACTAGCATGAACTCTGACACTTCGGAGCTTCAGGATTTGGGAGTTCTAACTACAACACACAAAAATACTCCAAAACACAGATTTTGTGAATAGATGAACATATGTGGGGATAAATGACTCACAATACACACCTTGATCTACGATTCACGAAAATTCCGGGACTTCGGGATTTGGGAGTTTTCCCTGTCTAAATGTGCAACATCTTCGAATGCGCGAACTTCGAACTGGAAAATCAGACGACTGATGTCCACCTTCAATTGACGGCCTAAGATTACTCTGGGCTCTGGGCTTTGGAGCTCTTCACGATACAACACTTCAAATCCTCTAAACATCAAATAGGTGAAGGGATGGATCTATGATCCCCATGTCCCTCTCAAAAGACAATCAATATCTACTTTGGCCTTCGTCCTTCAGGAGTTCTCAAGCCAAAATAATTTACACCTTCGTTCTCCTAGACTGCGGTATTCCCGAATCAGTAGCAATTTGTTGACACGTGGCCCTGATGCCAACGGTCAATATCTGCTCTGGGATTCAAAACTTCAGGAGTTTTTCACACTCTTGCAAAAACACTTCAGGTTCACTTGATAGCTGAAATTCCGGATAACTATTTATCTGCAAACATGTGTCCCCTGTCTATCAATGGTCCAAATTAACTTTGGACTCCGGGACTTTGGGAAATTTTTATCCTCCACAACACACACCCTAAAACTACCAAATTTGCAAATTCCGAAGGAATTAAGGGTTAACAGTCGCACACCTTCTCCAAATCTGACAGTTGTGAAAAAATTTGGCTTCTCTCGAACATATCTCTTCCGCTCAACCTCCAAACAAAATGAATCCTTTCTCCAAGGACCTTCACTCACTATTATTCCTAAGATTTGTCACTCTAAGTGATTCGAAACTTGGTGCACACCTTGCACTACTTCTCTCGAGCTTGAGACTTAGAAAAAATCTCCTGCACAATCCTTACGCTCACTCTCCTCAAGACTCTCTCAACACTTCACTAAGTGTTGGCACTGTGCACTCCTTGCACGATTCTATCCTTCGATCTTTTTATACTCAAATGAGTGTATGTGTACTCCTTGCACTCACTCTACCAAATTCACTCTATATCTCTTGAGATATCGATTCTATAAACAAATTTTCCTTTAGACTCCTTGAGTGGCCATTGTGCACTCCTTGCATGAGGATTTTAGAAGAGAAACAATTGAAACTTATAGAACATAAAAGGTTCATTCATTCAACCATGAAATACACACATAGTCATATAAACACATAAGATAGATAACATAACATTACCCAAATAACTCAGAGATAAGAAAACTTAGACATGTGAAGTAAATCTCCTCTATTATATTCCTTTAGGAAAACATTTACAAGAGTTCCCACAACTCTCAACTTCTCTCTTTCTCCGCAGTAATCACAATGATCTCAACAGTAAATACAATAATCTTCAATAGCCTATTTTAGGCATATATTACATACATTTATACATGGAGGGGATTCTTGAGACTTTCTTCCAACTACTCTAGTGCTTTCACACCATAATTAAAGCATTATACCACTAATCTTATTACAAATAAATGAGAATTTACAATATAGATATGAGTCGATGCTCCAAATTTGTACAATCCTTTGGGAATTAAAGAAATTAAAATCTCCTGGATTGTTTATAATGACTCATGCCTCAAAATATTATGGGCCTTTAATTACAATATTTTCAAAACATTAAAGTGACGCTCTCTCCTTAGAATCCAAAACCAATTTGAATGCGTGCATTGGATGCTGAGCTGTCCTCCACTTGGCCTCATTGAATTTTGATGGTGATTCTCCTACATCATACTCCGCTGGAAAAAATATTCATGGACTCTTGTCCATGAGCTCCTCCACTTACTTTCCATATTTTGTATATCAATTTTAGTTATCCAATTGGAATCTTCTGCTGGATGATCTTTGCACTTAACTAGGTACTCATAATAAACTTTTCTCTTGGTATTTTTAGCAATCCTCTGGTCCAAAATATTCTCTATCCGTGGCTTCTCTGCTATGGGAATATGTATTTTCCACTGAATTTCCTCTTGATCATCTGTCCCTTCTGTATCATCCATCCTGTAAGGGTATAAGTCTACTACATTGAATACTTCTGATATTCCAATGTCCTCTAGTAGATCAATCTCATAAGCATTTCTAGAGAATATTCTGAGGAACTTACAAGGTCCTATATTCTTCATCTTCAACTTGTTATATTTCCCCTTCGGAAATATTTCCTTCCTCAAGTGTGCTAAGACTTGATCTCCAATTTCAAAATTCACCTCTCTTCTCCTCTGGTCTACTCTGTGCTTATATTTCTAGCTGCTATTTTGTAGCTGTCCTTTGATATGATCATGCAATTTTTTCATTTCTACAACAACGTCTTCTACTCCTGCACTTCGGAATTCATATCGTCCTAAATCTCTCAATTCTGAAATTACTCTTGGATGCATCCCATATACTATCTGGAATGGAATCTTACCAGTACTCCTATTCAGTGAGTCGTTATATGCAAACTCTTCTTGGGGAAGAATTTGATCCAACTGACTCTTATGTTCAGTGACCAAACTCCTTAACAGATTCCATAAACTTCAATTCACTACCTCAGACTATCCATCTGTCTAAGGATGATATGTTGAACTGAAATAGAAAATTGTCCCCAGCTTCTTTCACAAGGTCCTCCAAAAGTGTCCCACAAATTTAGTATCTCTGTCTGAAACTATACTCTTGGGAAATCCATGCAATCTCAAAATCTCCTTGAAAAACAAATTTTCTATGTGAGTAGCATCACTGGTTTTGTGAAACGGTATGAAATTTTCCATCTTTGAAAATATGTCAACCACCAAAAATATTGAATCACTCCCTCTCTGGTTTCTTGGCAATCCTAGAACAAAATCCATACTTATAGCATCCTACGACCTGTCTGGAATAGGAAATGGTTGATTCAATCCAATGTTCTGCTGCTTTCCTTTAGAATACTGGAATATTTCACATTTTCCCATGAACTTATTCACATCATACCTCATGCCTGAACAATATTATGAAGAACTCAACTGTGCATACGTTTTATCATGGCCAAAATGTTCAACCAATCCTCCTCTATGTTTCTCCTTTAGAAAATTGTCCCTCATTGAGAATTTTGGGATACACAACCGAATTCCCTTGAATAACAGTTCATCTTGGATCAGATACTCCATCCATTTATTTCTGTCTCTTAGCAAAGGGTTCTCACATGCTTCATAAGCTTCCTTCAAATTCAGGTCTTCTTGATACATCTCCTTGAGGTGTTCAAATCCCAAAGTCTCTACTTTGAATTCCAGCAAGATCAAACATCTCCTGCTCAAAGAATCTACAACTTTGTTAGTGCTTCCACTAATATGATTAATAATAAAATTAAAATTCTTCATGAATTCTACCCATTTGGCATGTCTCTGGTTCAATTTATCTTGTCTGGTTATAAATTGCAAAGCATGGTTGTTAGTATATAAAATAAAATCCTTCGGGATAAGATAATGCCTCCACTTTTTCAAAGCTTGAATTACAACATAAAATTCCTTGTCATATGTTGAATACTTCCTCTTAACATCATTCAACTTCTCACTGAAATAAGCAACAGGATTATTATCTTCACTTAAAACTATGCCAATGGCTACTCCACTTGCATCACATTTGACCTGAAAAGTCTTCTTAAAATCTAGTAGAACTAAAATAGGTTGTTCTATTATATTTTCTTTCAACACTCTGAATCCCTTCTCAGCTTCTTCCGTCCAATTAAAATATCCATGTTCCTTCTTTATGGTCTCCAATATGAGTGCACAAATACTATTGAAATTCTTGATGAATTTCCTGTAAAAACTCACCAACCCATGAAAACTCCTTAATTCAAACACGCTTCTTGGAGAAGGCCATTCTCTTATTTCCCTCACCTTCTTTGGATCCATATTCAATTCATTTGAAGATATTATGAACCCCAAATACACAAGTTCTATTTTCATAGAAGAACATTTCTTCAAATTCACCAAGAACTTCTCCTACTATAACCTTCTCAACACCATTTTCAAATGTCTTAAATGCTCCTTTTCAGTCTTACTGAAAACTATAATATCATCTAAATAAACAATCACAAACTTACCAATAAAATATTTGAGCACTTCTTTCGTCAACCTCATAAACGTACTTGGAGCATTCGTTAATCCAAACAGAATAACGAGCCACTCATAGAATCCTTCATTTGTTTTGAATGTTGTTTTCCATTCATCTCCCTCTCTCATCCTTATCTGATGATAACCACTCTTCAATTCTATTTTGGAAAAATAACTAGCTCCACTCAAGCAATCCATTAAATCATCCATTCTGGGAAAGGAAATCTATACCTGATGGTTATCTTGTTGATGGCTCTAGAATCTATGCACATTCTCCAACACACATCCTTCTTCGGACTCAACACAGTTGGTACTACACACGGGCTCAAAATTTCCTTGATCAAACCTTTATCCAACCAGTCTTGGACTTTCTCCTCAACCTCTTAATTCTCTTGAGTGGTTAGTCTGTATGCTTCTTTGTTGGAAAAAATTTCTCCTAGAATAAGGTCAATATGGCGACTGATACTCCTGACGGGTGGTAAAGTGTGATATAACTCATCCACCAAAATGTCAACAAACTCATCAAATAAATCCAGAACTTATACAGGAAAATCATTCATAGAAGTGCTTGTGAGAATGAATCTCAGATTACCTACAACAACAAACTGTATTTTCTGGTCTTTCTTAACTTCTTTTAAGAGTTCCTTCCCACTCACGAGAAGTATACTAGGACTATCTTCCTCTTTGACTCCTTCATCTTCTATTGGAAGGAAAAAAATCTTACGCCCATTCTTCTCAAGGGTATAAGTATTTTTCCTCCCATCATGTATGACATTCCTGTCATATTTCCATGGTCTTTCCAAAAGAACATGACAAACATCCATAGGTATGACATCACATAAAAATTCATCTCTATAAACTCCTATTTTAAACTCAACTTTACATTGCCGAATTACCATGACTTGATGTCCTTTCTGCAACCATGACACCTTGTACGAATTCAGATGTGCAGTCGTCTCCAAATTCATCTTTTCCACCATTTTTGTGGATACCAAGTTATCAATTTTCTCACTTTCTATGATCACCTTGCATACCCTATCTCTAGTCTTGCAAGCAGTTATGAACAAACTGCTCCTTTGGACTGGTTTGTGTACCTCTTTCTTTGGATTTATGAGATATTTCCTCATCACGAGTGATCTTCCTTCTTCCACTGGTTCTGTCTTCATATATATATCCACATTCTTCTGTCGTGCCTTAGAAATGTGAACTTCTCCAACTCTTGCAGTTTTCTTTTCAGGACTTTCCCAAGACATGTGACCTGTTTTTCCACAGGCATAACACTTCACTTCTCCTCCTCTACCTCTTCCTCTACCTCTGGGAAAATAATTTCTTCCTCCATAGTGTCCTCCTCTAGAAATTCCTCCTCTTTCTATCTGACTATTATATTTTCCAGCTTCTCCTCTGGATTTATGGAACTTATCCCTGACGATTCCTCTTCCTCTGTTATGAGTCTTTCCTCTGTTCCTTTGACTCTACTTACTTGCTAACTTTTCTTCTTCCTTTAGGGATACTTGATAAGCATATTCCACAATTCTCATTGTCATCATGCTAATGTCATCCTAGATTTCGTACCTCAATCCATTAATTTACCTAGCAACTTTTTCTTCATCATTCTCCCTATGTCATGCTCTTATGTTCAGGTTATAAAATTATTTGATATACTCTTTCATCGAAAAACCTTTCTATCTCATATTTTGCAACTTACTGAAAAATTTTAACTAATAATCCTTGGGTATGAATTTATCCTTGAGCTTATCTACAATTCTATCCCAACTCTTGATTTTGGTCTTACCTTTCCTCCTTCTGTTAGCTTGCAACTCGTCCCACCATAAATATGCATGTCCCTTCAATCTGGTCACTATATGCTTTACGCTCTTCCCATCATCAATTTCCTCATATTCAAAGTACTTGTCTAAATAACTTATCCATTCAAGCAATTCTTCTACATTTAAATTACCTTCATACATCAGGACTTCCATATTTTCTCTGGTTCCCAGCTTGAAAACATCTCTCAACAATCGCTCCTCTGCTGCTTGTTCTCCTACAACTTCTTATGCTTCTACATATTCACTTTCATCTTCACTGATGTCACCAACTTTGGGTGATATTATTTATGCTATCTCCAGGGTGTCCAACCTTGCACAAAGTTGTATCATTTATTCTTCCATGGCTGCATTGACTATAGGTCTCTCCCTGCATCTTCTTGGTGGCATGGTTCCAAATCTTCTTTTCACACAGAGCTTAATTCCCAATATGATACCACTTGATACAAACCCCCACCACTCCTGGGGTTCGTGCGATCTCTTGTTCTAGGATCACTCACTTAAGGGAGATGAATTAGCTCTTGGGATCTTGATGAAAAATCAAAATACTCTACCACGAGCCTTTTCTCTTTTCCCTGTGTGAAAATTTACATGTGCAAGGTTCTTATCATGTTAATGGAGAAATCCACATGACCTTGGGCGAGAACCATGGGCTAACCTCTTTAAACAACAGGAACTTTGACACTTCGAAGCTTCAGGCTTCAGAAGTTCTAACTATAACACACAACAATACTCCCGAACGTCGAATTCCTGAATAGCTGAATAGAGGCATGGATCAATGACTCACAATACACACCTTGATCTATGGTTGACGAAAATTTTTGGGACTCTAGGCTTCAAGAGTTTTCCCTTTCTAAATGTGAAACACCTCAAAATATGTGAACTTCGAACTGGAAAATAGGACGGATGACGTCCACCTTCAATCGAAGACCTAAGATTAATCCAGGCTCTGGGCTTTGGAGCTCTTCACGATACAACACTTCAAATACTTCAAATGCCGAACTGGTGAAGGGATGGATCTATGATCCATGTGTCCCTCTCAAAAGATGGTCGAGATATACTCTTGAATTCAACCTTCGAGAGTTCTTGAGCCAAAAGTTTTTACGTCTTCATTCTCTCGGATTGCTAGATTCCTGAATCACTAGTAATCTGTTGACATGTGGCCCTAACGCCAATGATCAATATCTCCTCTGGGCTTCAGATCTTCGGGAGTTTTGCACACTCTTGCAACAACACTTCAGGTTCATCAGATTTCCATACTTCCGGATAACTGTTTATTTGTAGACATGTGTCCCCCATCTACCAACTTTCCATATTAACTCCGGACTTGGGGACTTCGAGATTTTTTTCTTCTCCACAACACACACCCTAAAACTGCTAAATTCATGAATTCTGAAGGACTTAAAGGGTTAAAACCTGTGCACATTCTCTAGATCTGATGGTTGTGAAAAACTATGGCTTCTCCAGAACATATCTCGTCCTCTCAACTTCTAAACAAAATGAATCCTTTCTCCAAGGACCTTCGCTCTCTATTCTTCCTAAGCTTTGTCACTCTAAGTGTTTCGAACCTTGGCACACACCTTGTGCTCGCTCTCCTTAATACTCTCTCAACACTTCACCAAGTGTTGTCCCTGTGCACTCCTTTCACAAGTCTATCCTTCAAGATTTTTATACTCAAACGAGTATATGTTCACTCCTTGCACTCACTCTATGAAATCAATCTATCTCTCCTGAGCTATCGAGTCTGTAAACAAATTTTCCTTCACACTCATTGTGTGGCCACTCTGCACTCCTTGCACAAGGATTTCAGAACAAAAACAATTGAAACTTATAGAACATCAAAGGTTCATTCATTCAAACATGAAATACACACACATGCATATGAACGCATAAAATATATAACATAACATTACCCAATTAACTTAGAGATAAGAAAACTCAAATATGTGAAGTAAATCTCGTCTATTATATTCCTTCAGGAAAACATTTACAAGATTTCCCACAACTCTCAACTTCTCTCTTTCTCCACAGTAATCACAATCATCTCAACAACACATACAATAATCTTCAACAACCTCTTTTGGGCATAGATTACATACATTTATACATGGAGGGGCTTCTCGAGCCTTCCTTTCAACTACTCTAGTGCTTTCACATCATAATTAAAACATTCTACCACTAATATTATTACAAATAAATGAGAATTTACAATATTGATATGAGTTGATGCTCCAAATCTGTACAATCCGTTGGGCATTAAAGAATTCACAATCTCCTAGATTGTTTACAATGTCTCATGCCTCAAAATCTTATGGGCCTATAATTACAATATTTTCAAAACATTAAAGTGACACACTCTTCTTGGAATCCAAAACCAATTTGAATGTGTGCACTGGATGCTGAGCTGTCCTCCACTTGGCTTCATTGAATGTTGATGGATACTCTCCTGCATAAAATCTACAACCCCATGTGCGACTAACACACTAGAAATAACACCAACAATTAGACAATCGAATTTTAGTGGAATAAAGACAACATGAAACACATCCAAGCAAGGATCATCAACTGGGGGAGCCAGTTCAGAAAGTAACCATCAATTATCTACACTGTGTGGAGGTAGTAGTTCAAAATAGTTCAAAATGGCAGGACATGATCCCATGAACAGGTTACCAAAATTTCAAGGAGAGGCATCAAAGGACATTGAAAATCACTTATTAATCTATGAGAAGTTCTGGGAAGCAAAGCAGATCACAGATTAGGATACAAAATTTGCACACTTAGCTATCACACTAAGAGACCATGCACTGGAATAGTACATGAGCCTAGATGTAAAAAATCCACTAGGAGTAACAAAGACTATTGCAGATGTGAAAAAACTACCGATAAACAAATTTCAGAAGCCCAACTTAGAAGACCAATATATGAATGAAATGATTGAAATCAGGAAAAAACCAGGTGAGTCTTCTTGGGAGATTTATTAGAGGTTTAAGAATCTAAAGGGTAAGTTGAAATATGCAATTATTGACATGAAACATAGGCATCTATTTGTGAACTCACTGTTACCACATTTGAAATACCCATTAAGACAACATAAGTTCCAAACTGAGGTAGAGGCTGTGTAGGCAACCTTACAACTAGAAGAGAACCAGTATCAGCAGACAAATCCAACAATATAGGAGTTGAAGGAGGATTTGAAGAATCTAACATTTCAATTTAACCATAATAAGGGTAAAGAGAAAACAAAAGCTATTTGGTATACCTTATGCAAGACAAAAGGGCACCATAAGAACGAATTTCTAATTTTCATGCAGTATATGGAAACAAGGGTGCCAAAACCATTTCCAACAAGAGGACCATAGTGAGATATTTTCAAGAAACATGGACATGATCCATATCACTTCCCAATGATATAGAAGTATAACACAGTACCCAAAAGTTCATATTGCAATTTCTGAAAATATGTGGGTCATGATGATAAGGATTGTAGGACAATGGAGCTGGTGATAGAAATAAATTCAAATACTTATAGGGTGAAACCATAAATGATGACAAGAAAAGATACACCTTAGTTCAACCAAGTACCACCACCATTTAATAATGTGCAACAACAATACAAAACTACACAACAAAAATATAGTAATGCGCAACCACAGTATATCCCTATGTAGTATAACCAGGTACCTCAGTACAACATGCCACAAAGAGATCAAGGTGGATATAAATGTGGAGGATGAGGTAGAGGAGGATTTGGGTGAGGCAGAGGATCATTAGTGTGAAACAACTGCCAACAACTAGGACATTATGCAAGGGATTTCCCACTTCCACGAGCGACATGCATGTACTGTCGCGCAACAGATCATGACATAGAAGACTGTCCAACACTCTTGGGAAATATCCAAGAAAAAAGGAACCATAACAACCAAAATGTTTAGTGGATTTCGGTAGAAGCCAGGGAGGATGGGAGAAACATCAATATAGTCACTCGAGGAGGAACTAAGACAGGAACTGACACTGTAAAAAACGATCCAGTGAAACACCAATGGGTTAAGAAGAATACTGAACTATAGAAGTAGTTTGATGCACATAAATAAAAGGAAACATTCAAGGAGGCCAGACAAGATTTTCTCAAGAAAAATTTTGCATCTACATCAACCACACAACACACTCAAAACTTACCGATGTATGAAATTCCCTCCTCAATGGACCATACCAGTGAAGGGAAACCTTTAGAGAAAGTAAGTACCATAAATACTTTTATGCAATCTTGTGTTAAGTTATTGAATGACCCATCATCTGTTATGGTTTATAATATATGTTAGAAAGATGTAACACCAAGGTGGAAGGAAATTTAGAACAAAAAGCAGTCAATCATCTACATACAAGAAGAAGGACAAGTAAAGAATTCAAGCTAAATGCCAACATTGGGGATTTCAATATGGGAGATATTGTAGTGGACTTAGGATTTGAAGTAAATGTCTTATCTAAGAAGACATGGAAGTGTATGGGAGAACCCACACTAGGCTATTCACATGTCCAGTTGAAATTAGAAAATAAACACAAAGTGTTACCAATTGGAAGGCTAAAAGGTGTGACAATCGATTTGGATGGAGTGTGCACTATGACATATTTTGAGGTAATAAAAATAGTATATGGTACAACACCTTATCCAACATTTCTTGGATTGGATTGGTCATTTGATAACTAGGACATAATCATCCTGAAGATAAGGAAAATGACTTTTGAATAAGGTGAATATAGAGTCATTGCACCATTGGATCCTTCAGAAGGATAAAGGTTTATAGAGCCCACTTGTTTGGATCTGGAGGAAATAAACTAGTTGTATAGAACCACCGCATGAGAGGATGATTATACCAACCCAACTGCATATGGGGTAATCATATGGAGAATCATTACATAATGTGCTTCTGACTCAGATACAATTAATTTGGAGAATTGGCAACAACAATTACATGAAGTTTCCACAAGAAGGTGGACAAGAATAGACCGTGCAGTAAGATGGGTTGGTACAAAGATAAGAGAACCTCCCAGTTTTCATGGGGTAAATTAATTAGAGGAATTTCTAAAAAAATATGAAGAGTAAGTGTTAGAAAATCAAAGGCTCTTAGACCTAGATATTTCACTCAAGGAAACTCCTACAAGATGGTGGGCTGCGCACAAAGAAACAATTCAGGACTGGTATAATGCAAACGATTATTGCGCATTAGATTTGGCGCAGAGTAGGGGGACACAAAAATGCCAAGGTATTATGGGAAAGGAACACCAGTGGAACACTTGGAGAAGTGAAAGACATAGTGGAGGATGACACCACCATAGGAATGGACCCATCATTTTATCCATACATAGGAAGGAATCCTAGGGAATTGGTATATAGACCAAGATATGCGCAGAGGCACTACATAATGGACATGATTGCATAATAATTTTGTAGTAAACTTCTTATTTGAACATGAGAACCCCAACATTGATTCAATGATGAAGTTGATACATGAAATGATATTTACTGATGAACCAAAGGTTGAAGTCATGACATAATATCAACAATAGAACAAACATACAGTCAAAGAGTTACTCTCATGATATCATGTTGAAGAGGAAGCACCAAATGAAGATGATCTGTGCAACATTCAAATTGAAAAGATTGAGGGAGAAAGAGAGGTGGAAGGTCCATCTCTGGAATAAAAATTATTTTCTGCACCAATCAAATTTAATAAAGTCAATATTGGGACAAATGAAAATCCTAAAATGGAAAGTATTGGAGACTATTGGGATGAGCAAACAATAGAAAAAATAACAGAGTTATTGCGCGAATATAGTAACTTGTTTCCTACAACCTTTACAGAGATGAAAGGCATATAATGGGAGCTAGGTGAGATGAAGATACCCCTCAAAGATGAGGCTATACTTGTCAGGAAAAGACCCTACATACTGAATCTAGTGTATAAGAAAAAAGTGAAAGCAAAAATTGGCAAAATGTTGGAAGCTAGTATCATAGAACCAGTAGAGGAATCTGAATGGATCAACCCTATTGTATTCCAAGAAAATAAAAAAGGGGGGATAAGGATTTGTGTATATTTGAGGAAACTTAATGATTCTTTCTTACATGACCCTTTCCCTACCCCTTTTACAGATGAAGTATTAGAGAATGTGGGAGGCTAGGAAGCCTATTCATTTACAGATGGATTCTCAGGTTACCATCAGATCAAAATAGATCCAGAAGACATGTATAAGACTAATTTTGCTACAGAATGGGGATCCTACCAATATACAATCATTCCATTTGGGATAAATAATGCACTTGCCATATTTTCAAGAGTAGTCATAGCTGCCTTTAAGGAATTCATACATTAGTTTCTAGAAGTATATTTGGATGAATGGACTGTATATAGTCTGTTAAAATATCATGTAGAAGTGTTAAGAATCATGTTGGAAAGATGCAGGTAATGTCAGATCTCATTGAACATAAAGAAATGCATTTTTGGGACACCTTTTGGAATATTGTTGGGACATATAGTGTGTAAACAAGGCTTACTAGTGGATCCTTCTAAGATTGCAGTCATTGTAAATTTACCACCACCAAAGTAAGTGCACCATTTAAGAGAAACACTGGGACATACATGATATTATGAGAAATTTTTAAAGGGGTATGTGCAGATTACTGCACCAATGGAAAAAATATTAAAGAAGGACACCATATTTTAGTGGAATGAGGACTGTCAACAAGGATTGGACACCTTAAAATAAAATATGGTCACAACACCTATCCTAGTATTCCAAAACTGGGAAAAGACATTTCATGTGCATGTATATGCACCAACCATAACACTTGGAGCAATTCTGGCACAATCAAAAGTAGGGGACTTCGATCATCCTATAGCCTTTGCAAGCAGAAAGTTGCCAGAATAAAAGAAAAACTACAACACCACATAAAGAGAAGGCCTATCCATGGTATATGCACTTCATAAATTCAGGTACTATTTACTGGGTAAACACTTTAAAAAGTTCACATACCATTCTTCCCTCAATTATCTAGTCAACAAGGCTGTGTTGGGGCGGAGGATATGTATATGGCTATTATTATTTCAAGAATTTGATTTTGATGTGATAGTCAAACCAAGGAAGCTGAATGCATGACCTGATCACCTGTCAAGGGTAACTAATGGAGAAGAACCTATTAACTTGGAAGGCAAATTCCTTAATGCACAACTATTTTAAGTACAGGTAGTTGATGGATATTTTTATGATATTATTGAATACTTAATGTTGGGTGCAAGCCTATTTAAAGAAAGATATATTTTTGGAGGATAAAACCCAGAATTGGAAAAAGACAATGGGAAGAAAAAGAAACACAAGCAAAGAAAGAATGCAAGGCGTGCATGAAGGAAAACCTAAGCACATTAGGGTTAGAGTTTTTGTAGGAGATTGTAATGGCCAATGAGCTAGAAAACTAGTATAAATAAGCACCTAGGAGGTCTAGGTCATGGGTGGTTTTTGAGTTTTTGTTGTGTATGTTTGGTTTCTAAGTTTTGTTCTATGCAATCAAGGAAACTATTGTAAGATCGAATACCATTTTTGTAAGTTGTTGAGCTATAGGTAAGAAAAGTATCTAGACCTAAACTTGGGTCAGCCCAAGAGTAGGAGAAGAGATTAGTAGCCAAAAATTAAGTATAGGGGTTGCGCCACAAGATTTTAGCACTGCACAAAATAAAAATATGGTAGTCAGAGCTGCATAATATCAACTTATTGCAGGACATTTATACAAAATGGGCGCATATAGAATTTTGAGAAGGTGTGTATTAGAACATGAAAGGGCCAACATTTTGGCATAATCTCATGAAGGTATAGCTGGAGAACACTATGTAGGTAAAACTACTGTGTAGAAGGTATTGTGCACAGGATTATAGTGGCCAAAAATCCATAAAGATGCCAAGGAATATTGCCAGAAATGTGATGTCTATTAGAGGGTTGGAAAACCCAACATAAGGGATGAGATGCCTCTAAGACCACAAGTGACTCTGCAAGTATTTGAAAAATGGGAAATAGACTTTGTGGTACCTATTAATCCACCAACAAAAAGGTCAAGATCTAGATATATCATTACTGTGACTGAATACTTAACAAGATGGGAATAAGAAACACCAGTAAAGGACTGTAGCGTAGAGACAACAACACACTTCTTATTTGAACAAGTGATCACTAGATTTGGATGTCCTAGGATTCTGATGAGTGACCAAGGCACTCATTTAATCAATTATACCAACAGAGATATGACTAAGGAGTTTGAAATCTATCACCAGAAGAGTACACCATATAATCCTCAGGAAAATGGAACAATAGAAGTTTTCAACAAGATTTTGGAAAATTCTCTCACTAAAATATGCAATGTCAACAAAAATGATTAGGACTTGAAGATAAAAACAATACTATGGGCATATAGGACCACATGTAAGAAGTTGATAGGACATATTCTATTTAGATTGGTGTTTGGTCAGGAAGCAGTGGTGCCATTAGAATTTTTGGTACCCAGTTTTCGCGTAGCAAAAATCACCAACATGATAGACTGGGGTGCAGTACATAAAACGTTAAATAAACTAATGGAAATGGAAAAGGAAATGATTCTGACAGGATTTTCCCAGGAAGTACAAAAAACAAGAGACAAATCCTGACATGATGAACACATTAAAAATAATAGTTTTAAGGAGGGAGACCTAGTATTTCTCTATCACAACAAATTTTTACAACACCCTGGTAAGTTTAGAATGCATTGGCTAGGGCCATATGAAGTAAATACTATCACATATGGGGGATATGTACAACTAAAAGACTTGGGAGGAACAAAACTGAAGGGAATGATCAACGATAGTCAAATAAAACTGTACAGGGACAATCAACCTACTAACCCTTAAAAGTTACAAAATAGTGAGAAAGGAATGTATATAGTGTACAATAATAGATATTAAGAAAGAAAACTCATAAAAAGGAAGAAAAAAGTAGAAAAATAAGAAAAAGGAAGTAAAAATTAGAAGAGAAAGAAAATACAAAATACTGGGGAATATCGTGCGCATAAGTTACTAAAATCAACGCGACAAAGAGAAAAAATGACCGTGTGCAACATATGGTTGACAAGGAGAAAACATCACTCACTAAGGGAAAGTCACATCAGAAATGTACGATGCATCGAAAAAGTACAATGCACCAAAGAACGGGCCAACGGTGAGAAAAGTAAAAACCGATCGCCAAAGCAAGAAGGCACAAATTGGGCATTTATGAAACTGAACGAAGCGTACTCGACAAGCTTCAACACATTAATAACAACCAAAGAATATTATCCAAGAAGATTTAGGGAATTTATGATGCCCTCTATATAAAGTGAAAGCACGGGCCAAACAAGACTTATTGTGAATTTCCAAACCCACGAAGCTAAGGAGCCCGAAGGAGAAATGCGAACAGGCGCATTCCAAAATCGTAGAAGCCGAAACTCAATCGGGGAAGGAACAACTACCCAATATGGCACCTCCGAAGGTTGGTGCTCCAAGCCAAACAATAAAAAAATCACGCAGTAGTCTCATGTCACCGTAAGAAACCGTAGAGGTGGAGCAGGAGTTTACACAGAGGGAGGGAATCATTGATGTCGATGCAATTCCATCACCGTAGGTCAAACTAGTGAACGCCACACTAGTCGAGGAAGAATAATAGGCCCCAAGGATGGCTAGGATGGATATCGAATCACACGATAGTTCACAGAACCACGAACCTTCAACTACAAGAAACCCACCTCAACCTTCCAGGGTCGAAGCAATCCACAGAATGAATGGCGGGGAAAGAAAAAGGACATAGTCTAACGGGAAAAGAACAGAACCTGTGGTGGGGTATGCGCAAGAGGAGGATGTACATATCTAAGATATCACAGGGAAAAAAGAGTCGGGTAGGGAAGAAAAAGAACCATAGGTTGGGACTTGTAGTGCGCTTGTAAAGAGAAAGGGAAAACAACCCATCACACGGTCCCCGCATAAGCAACCGAATGCCTCGATTGTCTTACCACACATTCTAGAGAGGGTGAAGACCATGCCAAACTTACTAGGCTGTGTCAAAATATTGCGGTACGTAGACCATGATGTATCTGACACTAGTAAATTCCCATAATTTACGCAAAATGTGTACATGGAGAGATTGGGAATAGGGCTATTCGGAGATCCAATGCTGTAGCCAAAGAAATGGGTAGCAGGTTTGGAAAACACAATAATTCTGAATTTTCTGGAAATTCCCCACTTCAGAAGGGGAAAATATGTGAAAAAATACGTTAAGCAGTTGATGGTGGTCCTCCATGGAGGATTTTTGTGGTTAGAAGAAACAATGTCCATAGACATAGAGCTAATTGCATTCATCACAGGCTTGCTATCAAATGGCGAGAAGCCCGTGCAGTACTTGGATGACAAAGCCAAGGAAAAGGCTCTCGTAGAAGAGATGAAGAAAACATATGGGACTGAAAGAGGCTCACGTAGAATAATTATAAAGCGGATCAGTGACACAGTCACCAGGATGGAAACCAAGCTAATGGCATGCAAGCTACTTCACAAATGCCACAAGGAAGAGGTCCCTACAGGAGTTGTCATGGGAACAACACTGTGACGTACCTCCCCGACCACCAATAGGTCGGGGGATGTCACTACTCAGACACTTACTTAGTTCTGACAATAAATGGTAACAACCCAGTATCCAATTGAGGTATGTCACATAATTTTTTTTCTTTTTAAATACATATATACACACACATGCATACATACATACTGAACTGCATGCAATTAAACATATACATAAAATGCTCTAGCAGAAGCTTCACATATAAAACATAAAAAAAAAGTTGCATTCTGTAAATATACGATTTTGAGACTGTATTATTAGTAATCACAGACATGCATTGTACACAGGGGTATACCCTTAAACATACAGACACATATTCTCACACATGCAATAAAACCCATAAATTAACACATAAATGACAATGCAACATGTAAATTCATCACAACACCGATACGTATCTTGGTAAGAATGCCACCAACTATGTGTAGACTGTCCATGAACCTCCCAGCCTTAGACTACACTGTTCATCACTCTCAACAATGAGTCATCCCCGAGCTGGGACTAGAATCCACCCGGGTAAGGGATTCCTAACCAGGCTAAAGGTTCACGGTCAACAGGAAAGACTCCACCTCAGGTGCTCACTCAACCAACAACCTACAACCTCTCATTCCCCACATGCCTGTCCCACCCAAGGAAGTGTGCCCCTTCTCTGCTCAACAGTCCTTTGGATGCTCCACTTCCCTTCCAGGGCTTCAGCAACATGCCAGACTGGAAGTCTCTGAGCACTGTAGGTGTAATTTAGCACCTTCAACAAATTGATCCCCAACAATTCTCTCACTCAGAGAATTTCTCACTGGCCTGACAACCCGCATCTTCAATCCCGCTCCCAAGATGATAGGTACACCAATAGGAAAATGGCCATGAAAATAGGTTCATGTAAAGTGATAGGAAGGTACGAGGATAGCTCCCCAACTGACGAAATGTATTTTTCACCCCCAATATTGGTTCTCTCGTCCAAAGAAAAATGGTAAGATCCCCCAAAGGCACTAAGTCTTAGCAATAAGTATGCATGTCTCCAACTTGACACTTGTCATGTTGGAAGCTTCTATGATACACTTGTCCCCTTCTTTAGGACTTAGGATAAAATAATTATCCATACTTTATGTTCTAAGAAATATTAATTTAATATTCCTTTTTGGCTTAAGCTCTCTCTTGCTTAGCCCTTTCCTTAGCTTTTGGACCTCCCTTTCCCTAACTGGTGGAATCTAGTCCCCCTTCTCTTTTATCATGGTCAGTCTACACGTAGCGATGTATTTTATATTAATCATGAGACATATACAAAATAGGCACGTTGGCCTTTAACATCTAGGCGCTCTGGACTAATTCTAAAAACATAAGCATTCCGGCTTATAATACCGGCTCTGCAACCTATAATGCATATCATATACATAAAGGTTCACTGATCTTAATATTGTGTGCACTTTAGTTACTGCGCACGGTATCCACTGTCCTCAAGGTTGCGCACACTTTAGTTACTGCACACGGTATCCATAAATGTGCACACTACATCACTTTACTGCACAGTATATGCACACACCATGCCATGAAAGGTGTATTACAAAAATGATGTCTAAACAACTCACTAGATTAAATATACTTGGATTACACTTGCATTTGGATTCGGTCGAGGGATATTACAATCCCCTCCCCTTATTTATGCACTATCCTCAGTGCATCATGTGCCCATATACAACAAAAATTTTCAAAATTTTTCAAAAAGATGCGGGTATTCTGCCCGCATTGCATCCTCATGCTCCGAAGTAGTGTCTTCAGGTTCGTACCAGGTCCATTGGACCTTTACAAGCCCTATGGATCAATTCCAGAGTTGTTTGATTTTCCGGTCCAAAATGCGCACCGGATGCACTTGAAAAATTCCTTCTTGCTCCACCTGAATAACATCCCATTCAACAACACGATTAACATCAGGTATGTATTTCTTTAGAAATGATACATGGAATACATTATGAACACACATAGATGTAGGCAATGCAATCATATAAGCAACTGGACCAATCCTCTCTAGGATTTCAAATGGTCCACAAAATCTGGCTGCCAACTTGGCGCAACTTCCCATCTTTAGGGAACTCCTGTTAGCTTTCACCTTCAGGAAAACATGATCACCCAATTTGAATTGTTTTTGGATTCTGTTTTTATCATCATAACTTTTTTGTCTGTCTTGGGCAACTTTCAAATTCTGCTTAATTTTTAACATTTGGTCCTCCATCTCCTTGAGCAACTCTGGCCCGACTACTCTTCTATCAGCTGGGTTATCTCAACTCATTGGAGTATTGCACCTTCTGCCGTAAAGTGCTTCAAATGGGCTCATCTTCAATGATGTTTGATACCCATTGTTGTAAGAAAATTCTACTAAATGTAGGTAGTCTTCCCATTTGGATGGTTTATCCATCACATAGATTCTCAACATATCTTCTATCACTCTATTCACCCTCTATGTCTGTCCATCAGACTCAGTATGGTAAGCTGTACAAAATTTCAGATTCATCCCAAATCCCTTCTAGAAATTCGAGGTGAATTTCGGGTCTCTGTCAGACACAATCATTTTAGGAATTCCATGCAATCGTGTGACTTCCTTCATGAAAATATCAGTGACATCTACTGCCTTGTGAGTAGTTTTTAGTGGAATAAAATGGGAAGATTTTATAAGCTTGTCCACCACCACCATAATCGAATCATGTAGCTTTCCTGTTCTGGGAAATCATGTAATAAAATCCATTGTCACCACTTCCCACTTCCATTCAGGAATGGAAAAAGGTTGCAACAATCCTGCTGGGTGCCTATGGTCTACTTTAAATTTCTAGCATTCCATACATCTTGCGATGTGTTTTGCTATCTCTCTCTTCATGCCTGGCTAAAAGTATTGGCTCTTAACCACTGCTATAGTTTTCTGATATCCAGGGTTCCCTGCATAAGGAACATTATGCATATCATGCAAAATTATATGTTTCAAGTCCTGGACATTTGGTACGAAAATTTTGTTCTTGTGCAGTAGTATTCCATCTACTCCCAACTTATAAATATCCATCTTCCGTGGTGTCTTACCTTGCTGTAATTTTGCTATCAATTCTTTGTATTGCAGGTCTGTATTTGTAGCCTCCATAAATTTTCTTTTAACATTAGTCTGATACATGCTGATGGTTGTAGCACGTAGTTCATGCACCCTCCTGCTGAGTGCATCAACCACTTTATTTTCTTTCCCTTTGATATGCTTTATATCAAAGTTATATTCACTTAGAAATTCTAACGATCTGCTTTGCCTAACATTTAGATTTGGCTAATCAAATAAATATTTAAAACCATTGTTATCTTTTCTTATCTCAAACCTTTTTCCCATGAGGTAGTGTCTCCATTTCCTCAGGGAATGTACTATGGCTGCCAACTCCAAATCATGAGTGGCATAGTTTCTTTCATGCTCTGTCAACTTCCTTGATTCATAACATATCACGAATCCATTTTGACTGAGGACTCCACCAATTCCTTCATTACATGCATTTGTGCATATAATGAAATATTCATTTGGGTCTGCAATCCTTAGTATTGGAGCACTTGTCAATAATTGTTTCAAATGTTGGAAACTCCTTTCACAATCCGACATCCAATGAAACTTCATACCCTTTCTTTGGAAGGAAGTGATTGGGTGTGCTATCTTTGAGAATACTTCAATGAATATCCCGTAGTAACCTGCAAGGCCCATGAATGATCTGATCTTTGTCACATTCTTTGGTGCTGACCATTCTCTAATGGCTTCTATCTTCTCAGGGTCCATTGCTATCCCATCTTTTGAGATGATATGCCCCAAATAATGAATTTGT
Source organism: Picea engelmannii (assembly GCA_009831015.1). Lineage (NCBI taxonomy): Eukaryota > Viridiplantae > Streptophyta > Pinopsida > Pinales > Pinaceae > Picea > Picea engelmannii. The sequence continues at coordinate 306,936 of ML783540.1, read as the reverse complement.
TTCTGATAAAATGAGAACTTACTCAATTTGGCATACAACTGATGCTCTCTTAATACTTGCAACACCATATTCAAATGATGTTCATGCTCTTCCTATGACTTAGAGTATATAAGAATTTCATCCAGAAAGACAATGACAAACTTGTCTAAATATTCTTGGAAAACACCATTCATTAAGCACATGAAAACAACTGGTGCATTTGACAACCCAAATGGCATCACTGTGAACTCATAATGACCATACCTTGTCCTGAAGTTGGTCTTGTTGATATCTTCTTCTTTAATTCTTACCTGATGGTATCCCGATCTGAGATCTATCTTTGAAAAGATCTTTGCACCCTTCAATTGATCAAAAAGATCATTGATCCTTGGCAGAGGATACTTGTTCTTGACAGTCACTTTATTCAACTGTCTGAAATCAATGCACAATCTTAAAGTTCCATCTTTATTTTTCACAAACAATACTGGGGAACCCCAAGGTGACACACTTGGATGTATATACCCCTTCTTCATAATTTCTTCAAGCTGCATTTGCAACTCTTTCAATTCTGGCGTACTCATTCTGTAAGGAGTCTTTGACATATGAGCTGCTCCTGGTGTCAGATTTATAGAAAAATCAATGTCTCTCTTTGGGGGTAGTCCTGGTACCTCCTTGAATACATCTTTAAACTCTTTCAGGACTGCATAATCCTCCAAATTTTTCACCTTGTCTTTAGGTGTCTTCTCCATATGAAATGAAAATATTTGACATCCTCTTCTATAACATTTCTTCAACTGCAATGCTGAAATTTCTCTAATGGTTACTGCCCTGGGAATTCCCTACACTTTCCTTTGGTTCCCTTCTTCATCCAAGCAAGTGAATGCTTTGTTATTGCAATCCAATAGAGCATGATGTGGGTCCAACCAATCCATCCCAATTAGACATTCATAGGAACCTAAAGGTAAGATGTTCAAATCTGATTTGGTTCTTAGTTTGTTCATGTCCATAAGACATGACTTAACCATCTCATTAACCTTTCTTTTGGCTCCTGTAGCCAACCAATATTTTTCCATGCTTGCTTCTTGGCAATTGCAAACTTTCTACCATCTTAGGATCTATATAACTATGACTAGCTCCTGAATCAATTAAAATAACAATGGTTTGGTTGTTAATCATACCTTCCACTTCAATCATGTGTGACTGATATTCTGCTTGCCTTTTATCCAAGGCTGCATAGATCCTTGGAACATTTCTACCCATGTCCTCCATTGTTTCATCTTTCTATACATTATAAATAATCCTTCCTTTTTCATCTCTGTGAGGACAATCTCTGAATCTATGATCTCCTTTACAACCCCAACATTGAATAGGTGGCTGCCTTGGCCTTTGGCCTTCTACCTCTATCATTTTTGGCTCTTTAGGAGTTTGTGGTCCCTGTGGACTATTTATGAAGAATGGTGGTTTAAATCCTTTCTTCCCCTGATCCACCTTGAACTTCTTTTTGTCTTCCCAATCTTTTTGGAAAGTTGGCCAACTTTCTACTGATCATATTATGGTCTCTTCCAATGTATTGGGATCATCATACTGTATTTTTTCATCGATGAACACTGGAAATCCACTCAAATACCTTTGAATTTTAACTATCTCATCCTTGATGAATGAGACATACTTCAACAGTTCTAGGAATCTTCTTTCATATTCATCTATGGTCATGCTTCCAAGCTTGAGTTCAAATAACTCTTTCATTTTCTTGTCATAATATCTCTTAGTCAAGTATTTCTTCTCAAAATACCTCTTAAATTCCCTCCAAGTAACGTTCTTATCTTTAATTTGCTGTACCTGCATAAATTGATCCCACCACATGGATGCCTTTCCTTTGAGTTGATAGATGACAATTCTACGCTCTACATGAGAGGAATAATTGTGTAATTGAAAATACTTTCTCATGCCCAACAACCATGTTTCTGCATCTTCATCCTTCTTTTTCTCACCATCGAATGTAGGAGGTTTGATTTTGTTCATTTCTCCTCGTATTTCATCCACCCCAGACCTCTTACGCTGTCTGACAGAGGATAGACTTGTGTTGCTACCTGCTCTTTTATTGGAATGCTTCAGGGAGTGATGGTGGTGTTTGCTAACATTTCTTGATTTCGTTTTCTCATCTGAAGGTTTGTGACTTCCAGATTTGCCTGAGTCACTTTCTTTTTCCAATTTCTTTTCTATTCTGTTCAGACTTTGCAATAACTTCATGTTGAAGTTATCTTGCTACTCTTTGGCTCTCATAATCCTTTCATTATCAGTTTTATGGATTTGGACATCCTTTTGCAAATTTTTAATGGTCTCTACCATATTTAGGTTTTCATCCCTTTCCTCTCCATGTCCATTGAAGTTTGTTCCTTCAATGTGCAAAATGTGCAACCATTAAAACTTATTAGGTTAACTAAATCAACAATCCATGAGAAATATGAACTATTTTAGCTCAATAAATATATCATAATTATATTCTATGATTTCTTGGTGTTTCCACCATGACGATTCTTAGACAAGACCCAAGTTTTGAGAACTTAGCAAGAACTACATCATCGCACGGAGATACATCGGGCGAAAGGAGGTTTGCCGAAACCACTTTTGCATAAGTTCCGATGTCACATGCTTCAATATGTCAAATCCACCATTCATGAGACACGTGACAGCTAGTCAGATCACTTTGTCTCATTTGATTGGTACATCACAACCGTTTGAAGTTAGGTGAACGTCGCCTTGTAACGAACTCAAAAATTTTAATCATTTGAAATGGATTAGTCGAGCATGGCACCCATCGTACTTGTGTGTAAGTTTTCTAGTGATTCATGATTGAGGCTTCTATAATAACCAACTCTCGGGTATGGAAGCATCATCTTATCCATCAACGAGCAGTCTCCAAACTGGTTCGAGCTTCTCATCTCTGCAAAAGTATTTCGGTGCCCACATAACTAAGGTATATGGACCCAGTTAAACCCAATGAGACTGGTTATTTGGGAAACATGCTAAATTTTCCTGTGAGTACGAAGGAAAAGGTAATCACACAAATACTGGTGACTAAATTTCACACATTACCTGTTACTAATTCTATATTGGAAATTAGGCTAAATCCAATCATGAGAGATCTGGTTATCAATAGACCAACTGCTAAGAAGAAACAAAGCAAGCGACAAAAGAAAGAACCCATTGCTGAAGTGACTGAAAGTGTTGGAGAGAATCAACCGGTCTGGTTAGATTATTTTAAGGAGGAGATAACTAAGCTGAAATGATCCCTCAAATACAATTGAGTATATTTCAACAATTTTTGGACAGATGGTAGCAGAGGTAAGGAATCTCCGGAGATGATAGACTTGTTCTTGTACAGTCTCTTTAAATAGGGAAACTGCTATTTTGAATCATCCCCTTTTGTAATTTCAGATTTTAAATGAATATATAAGCGCAGTAGAAGATTTTGTACTGCTTAGGACAATATTCCAACTGATGGTGATATGAATCTTGTCTCCTTTAATATTATGTGTCTTCTTGTAACTTATATTTCACTTTCAACTGTATGAATAAAACTCATAATTAATCTCACTTGCTTGAATCATTTTAAATAATACTTCAATGCAGTTGTGTATTCCTCTTTCTTTGAATACTATGTAAATTTTCTATTAAACTCAGGTTCATCGTCTTTATTATCCTTTCAGATGATTTTGCGTGCATAAAATTCAACTTCTGTACCTTTATTTATCATGCAAAGCAACTTTATAAGGTAATTTCATGCTTTCGTGCACCTGTATCTGCTATACATTTCCTCTTCGTCGCACCAATAACTTGCGCATACTTCTTTTGCGTTGCACACCAATATCCACTGCGCACTGTTTATGTATTGTACTCGGATATTCCACATGCATTTCGATCTATGCATTGCACCGTGCTAAAGTTCAATATGCCTTACCGCGTGAAATACTATGTATGACCCATCGAATACTCTGTCGCTACCATGCACAATCACCTGCACGCACCCTTGCTTGCACTGTAGCGATACAACTCATACTCATACTGTGTGTGCACCAATCAAATTTCACTATGCCTTACCATGCTGCACACACCACATGCACCCTCACTATGTGTATGCACTCCACGCAATGCTAAATTTAGTGTGCACATCTCTACATATTATTCTTCTGTGTGGTGGTTCAATTTTCCATGAACACAAATATACTGTATACCATACTGTAATCAATACCATATTGTAATCTTGTCTACATTTGACTTGTTTGGCCCATTCAGGCTCAATGTCAAAAACTGACGCTCTGATACCATACTGTGACGTACCTCCCCAACCACCAACATGCCGGGGGATGTCACTACTCAGACACTTACTTAGTTCTGACAATAAATGGTAACAACCCAGTATCCAACTGAGGTATGTCACATAATTTTTTTTTTTTTTAAATACGTATATACACACACACACATGCATACATACATATTGAACTGCGTGCAATTAAACATATACATAAAATGCTCTAGCAGAAGCTTCACATATAAAAAATAAACAAAAAGTTGCATTCTGTAAATATACGATTTTCAGGTTGTATTATCAGTAATCACAGACATGTAGCGTACACAGGGGTATACCCTTAAACATACAGACAAATATGCTCACACATGCAATAAAACCCATAAATTAACACATAAATGACAATGCAACATGTAAATTCATCACAACACCGATACTTATCTTGGTAAGAATGTCACCAACTACGTGCAGACCGTCCACGAACCTCCCAACCTTATACTACACTATTCATCACTCTCAATAGTGAGTCACCCCCGAGATGGGACTAGACTCCACCCGGGTGAGGGATTCCTAACTAGACTAAAGGTTCACGGTCAACAGGAAAGACTCCATCTTAAGTTCTCACTCAACTGACAACCTACAACCTCTCATTCCCCACATGCCTGTCCCACCCAAAGAAGTGTGCCCCTTCTCTGCTCAATAGTCCTTCGGCTGCTCCACTTCCCTTCTAGGGCTTCGACAACAGGACATACCGGAAGTCTCCGAGCACTGTAGCTGTAGTTTATCACCTTCAGGAAATCAATCCCCAACAATTCTCTCTTTCAGAGAATTTCTCACGGGCCTGACAACCCGCCTCTTCAATCCCGCTCCCAAGCTGACAGGTACACCAACAGGAAATGGCCATGAAAACAAGTTCATGTACAATGATAGGAAGGTACGAGGATAGCTCTCTGATTGAAAGAATGTATTTCCCCCCCATCCAATACTGGTTTTCTCGTCCAAAGAAAAATGGTAAGATCCCCCAAAGGCACTAAGTCTCGAAAATAAGTATGCATGTCTCTAACTTTACACTTGTCATGTTGGAAGCTGCTCTAATACACTTGTCCCCTTCTTTAGGACTTAGGATAAAATACTTATCCATACTTTATGTTCTAAGAAATATTATTTTAATATTCCTTTTTGGCTTAAGCTCTCTCTCGCTTAGCCCTTTCCTTAGCTTTTGGCCCTCCCTTTCCCTAACTAGTGGAATCTAGTCCCCCTTCTCTTTTATCGTGGTCGGTCTATGTGCAACGATGTATTTTATATTAATCATGAGACATATACAAAATAAGCATGTTGGCCTTTAACATCTAGGCGCTATGGCCTAATTCTAAAAACATAAGCATTCCGGCTTTTAATACTGGCTCACCAGCCTATAATGCATATCATATACATAAAGGTTTGCTGACCTTAATATTGCATGCACTTTAGTTACTGCGTGCAGTATCTGTTGTCCTCAAGGTTGCGCGCACTTTAGTTACTGTGCGTGGTATCCGTTGTCCTCAAGGTTGCGTGCACTTTCGTTACTATGCGCGGTATCCATAAATGTGCACACTACATCAATTTATTGTGTAGTATATGCACGCACCATGCCATGAAAGGTGTATTACAAAAATGATGTCTAAACAACTCACTAGCTTAAATATACTTGGATTACACTTGCATTTGGGTTCGACCGAGGGATATTACAAACATAGTGTGCAAAGGACACCATATTTACTGAACTTGTTCCTAGACGACTGCAAGGATGCGTAGGACTTGGGAATAGAGTTCCATTACTCATGGTTAATGATTTTGATAACACTAATTGGATAGAAAGAGCCTTCCTACTTATACTTCTATGACAGAGTAGGACGCTGTCACGTAGCATGGTACACATCGATGGGAAGCACTTCAGACCCTGTAGGGTTTCAAAATAGTCCCTATTATCACTCCATTAATTCACTAAAACCTTCACAATTACTTCCATTTCACCTTCATATCACCTTCATATCACCTCCACATTATTACATTTACCTCATCATTGGGTTATAACTATGATTTTCCAAAGTTTATCAATTCTTAACATTTTTAAGTGGATTTGTGGTTAAGCTTTAGAAAATAATATGCTTATACGTATACCTAACAATAAGAATGAGTTTGTTAACATGTGTAGGTACAAAAGAAACTTCCTAGGCACCTTTATGTGGCACTATATGTTCAAATTCGAATTTGAGGAGATCATTGAGAAGATCATGGAGGAGATCATGGACCTCATGGAGAATATCATGGAGGATAGGGTTATGTGTCTAGATGGTTGAGAGATGTATGGAACTAAAGAGAGATTAGTGGATCACATTTATGAGTTTGTTATCATAGCTCTTGTATAAATAGGAGTGTTACCTCCTTCATTTGTAAGCTTGTAATCTTAGAATTAGAGAGAGTTGTAATCTTAGAGTCGGTTTTGGAGATTTTGAAATAAAGAATCATACTTTGATTTTGTTGCTTCCACATTTGAGTCTCCTTTGAAGTGGTGTGCTTGTGGAGTTATGGAGGGCCCCAATGGCCTCACTTGCATACCTATTTTAATTTAGATGCTGTACGCTTGTGAATTTTGATTAGGAATATGTTTATTGTTTAATCATCATTTCTGCTTTATGTTCATGGTTATAATTGAGAACTTCAATTACACAATAGATGAGTAAACCTTGAAGAGGATTCAGTTGTTGATTGAATTTGAATTATTGCCTTGAACCCTATTTTCAATGAGTTTGATTTCAAGTATGATTGATTTGAACGAGACTTTGTGAGTTGAGTCCTTGTAAGGGGACTGGAGTTTCCAACGAATCTTAGGAATTAGATAACAGATTTTAGTGTGTGTAAGAGATTATGTGAGTTGAGTCCTTGTAAGGGGATTAGAATCTCATGCAAACATAAGTACTCTATTTTTAGTAGGTAGATTTGTTTAAATTGCAGAGGTGTTTAAGTGAGAAGGAACCAAAGTACAATCTCTTGTAAAAGAGTATTGGCTCCTGCTACATCAAACCCTCGTGAGAAGGAACCAAAGTACAATCTCTTGTAAAAGAGTATTGGATCATGCTACATCAAACCCTCCTTTAGGTAGTTGAATCTTTCTAGATCTATATATTTTAGGTAGCGCTTCCAAGTTTACCTTCCTGGGTTGACATTAAATTAAAATCTGATTGACATCATCAATTAGAACTAAACATTTTGGCGCCGTTGCCGGGGAAGTGCAACTAGAAGGATTGAGTAAATATTTTCTGCATTTGATTTTATGGACTAACTTGTGAACCCTGGTGACAGCAGGATCTTCATAAAGGAGTTCAAGTTTGGAGTGTTTTATTTTCGCACATAGTTAATTTAAATTCAGTGTTTGTTTTAAACCTCCCATTTCTCACTAATCCATCTACGGATGAGGAATTTGACAATGTTGAACAGGTACTTCTTGGAGAGAAAGAACAATAATGAAGACTGGTTTCAAAAGAACCTTGCGCCAACTCCAAGAATAAGACAGGTTACTCACATCCTTGCAAACAATTAGGTAAACATTTTAAATCTTGATGTGAGCATGTTCAAATTTTTAATTCGTAGATGGCTTCACTGGAAGCATTCTTTTACTTAGAAAATAAAACATCTTTCAAAGTTAATGTAGAATAGATTAAAAATAAAAATAAATAAATAAAATGAGATCTAGTAGATTTTTCTTTTGTCGCAAATCTTGATTGTGTTTACGCTAACCTGCATAAATAAAAATAAATCAAGAGATTAGTATGCTCTCTTCCTGCGCTTCGTGCGATCAGGAAGATCAAAAAATCGATCGATTTATTTCAAATAAAAATACTCTCACTGGAAAATTGATCTGCGCATTTTATAGATTATAAGAAATTTGCAATTATTTGCTGGCCAAAAGTTAACATTGTTTGACATGCTACTTGATCTTTATCCAGGAAAATTGGTGAGTTAACCTTAAACACCCTTGCTAGCTATATGATAACCGATCATTGAATTAAAACCCCTGAAGCATCTTGTATTGGTTCAGTTTAAGGTTTTTTGTAGCCTACATCATTACCCTGTACAAGTTCAGAGGAGAATACAAATCATGAAGGACAACTTCTACGTAAAAGAAAACAATTAAGCTCAATATTTTCAAAAAGTGGTCTATCACTTGCACTTGAAATACCACTACTACATTTGTCCTTTACTAGAAAGCCAAAATAAGTGGGAATGTATCTCGGCCAAAGCTGGACTTAGGTATTCATTTATTTAAAATCCATGTACATAATTGGATAACATAATAGCTGCTCAAGTCTGCTTGCCACTGATTGATGCTGTGTTATCCCATCTTGTGAAAGGAAGTTATCCTCAAGGATTCTTCCTCAACATTGATGTCCCTATAAATCCTGGTCAACAAAAGGGATATAAGGTGGATAAACAGGGGAAATCCATGATTAGAACTAAATGGGAAGCTGTGTCTCCAAAGAACCGGTTACCTCCACTTTTGTCTGTCAATGATCAAGGAATTGGAATTCAACTTGCACAACTTGTCTTTTGAAACTTGGGTATTCCCAACGCACATAGATAGCGCTAAAACCCAGGGTATTTACAAATCCCCTGATGACTAGGGCATAATGGATGGAACAAGGTTGCTGCTATTCTATCCTCGCAAAGGTAAGATCAGGTATGCTACCCTCCCACTAAAAAACTAGCAGCCTTGCCGCGGAGTCAAATTGCAGTGGGATTTCTGTCATTACCAGGATAATAGGGACGTGATTTTCCTTCTCAAAGATAGTACTTCCCATCTAGCTGCCCTATCTATGGGCTGTCTGGTCAATTGAAATTACAGGAGGAGAGGTGATGAGTAAACTTATTAAAATGAGCTTGTTTTCACACGGTGCGCTAATCTGAGATCTCACCATCGACTCTCCATGGCTTGGCCTGCGTTCAGGAGAATGTTCCCTTCATAAAAGACAGTCCTCAAAACACCTTCGTTCCAGATCGATTTAGCAATTACAAAGAACAATATCATCACCGAAGACAACTTTAAGAGCCGGAAAACACGTTAAAAAGCAATGTCGTCATCATCAAATATGTGCCTTACGTCGGAGACAGAAAGAGAGCCATGGACGAGTACACATCTGAGATCTTCATTGGAGGAAACAAATCGATCTGAATCTGAGCCTTATTTAAGCGATTTGATGATTTACATGCAGATTTTGAGCGATTACGTGCAGAAACCCCTTTTCATTGCCGCTCCATTTGCCAAACTGAAATTTACCAAATCGAGTCAAATCTGGCCGTGATTGCGTGCTGGAAAATCATCGATCAGATTAAATGGGTCAACTTTTCCGTTGAGGCGCTGGCCGATTGATGGGGTTAGAGAATCCGTCACAAAGTTTTGCGGAAAAATCTAGTAGTTGGCGTGGCATATTGCCTTGTTTCTTGGAGCCTTGGTTTGCCAAAACGTGCACCAATTGACAAGGAGCTCTTGCTGTTGCTCACACCAGTAGCTATTTGACATGCTTTGGGCCATGTGATGACAAATGTTTTATTTGCAACTGTTGCAGTCTCTTTCACACACACTATTAAAGCTCTGGAGCCTTTCTTCAATGCTTCTACCTCTCAGTCTGTTCTTGGACAACAGATCCCTTTCACTCTAAGGTTACACAACATTTGGCGGGCTCCAATGCCCCTTCAAGCTCTTCGAATGACAGACAGAATAATATTATCTTTTGATGAAAAAGGGATTTTATGTTTAGATGACTTGTTCTTTCAATAATGGAAATGTTATAGGCATGAGTCTTGTCATTTTGATACATTTGGGCATGCTCACATAGCTTGTTGTAGAAACATGGTTGGTGATATGCCTCCCCCAGAAGCAGTAAAAGAGAATTTGCTTAAAAGGTTCATGGGTATTGGCAATCAGAGAAGGAAGGCACTTACTCCTCCAAAAGCTTCGACACGTACATATCCACTAGTTCCCCAGGTAAGTTCAGGTAAGACTCCAATTCATTTTGGCAAGGATTTGGATATTGATTTTATCAGTCATTTTCAAAATTGAAATATTACTATTTCGTTGCAAAAGCTAATGCCTCTGTCAAGTGTCAGAAATAAGGTTCTCAAGTTTGAAGGAATGCACAATGCTTCTCAACCCATATGCACAATCGAAGAGGGAGAAGATGAGCTGATCAACATAAAAAAAAAAAATATTGCTGACTCCCTAAACCCTGATTCTCAGTCGTTCTTTATTATTTTTTTAATTGGTGATTAACAATTCCATGCACATGCTATTTATCATGCACATTCAAATAAACATCTGACACAAACAAGGACATAAATTAATTTTCATGATTATTACTGGACTGTTATCAACATCAGGAATTAGACTAAATTTATGTTGTTGAGTCTCCTAAAGTTGTTTTATTTGGCATCTATTTTTGCGTAAGAATCACTAAGAAATTGGCCATTTCTTTTTGAACATACTTATGTTCTTTATGCCAAGTTTTTTTGCAGATTTCGGATGATCAACTGATCATTAAGGAAACTAATTGAGCACTCAATTCATCTCCAAAAGACTAATTTCATGAGAAATTCTAAAGAACAAGTCCCTGAACATAAATGAAATTTCCAGAAAATTACAAATTTTTGCAACTTCTTGTAATAGTTTAATCGTTTGACATGTTGCATGACAGATTAGAAAAATTGGAAGAGCTGGGTTTGTTCCTAAATGTACAAGGATGGTGAAAAACCTATCCACACTTGAATTTGACATATCCAAGTGGTTGGTCAAAGACTAGTCAAACTCAACTATTTTTAGCAGAATTCACGAGCAGATTTGCTATGTTTGAAAGTTTCCATTCCATTGAGAGTTTCCATTCCATTGCTATATTTGAAAGTTTGCATGCCATAATTCCAGCAAGAGTCATTATCCATTTCCCATTACACTTCACTTCATACACTTCATTAAATTTTCTTCAACCCTAACCCACAAATAAAACCAACCAATCTCATCTACAAGCTTTTTGGCCCACCTTACATATTCATTGTCAGTTTCCTTTTCCTACACTTGCCAATAAACCCTACTTCCATACACCATTGAGTCAAAGTCCTTGAGTCTAAATATTTTTCTAAACAACACCTTGAAGCTTGCATGCCTTAAGGGCAAGCTATCATGCTGATAAACAAAGGGAATACATCAATGTCCCTTGTTCATCGGATCTTCTAAGTATTTGACAACAACAAAATTCATTCATACTTAGAAAGATGTGTTTGGGGCATCTTGAATCCCATTGGAATCAATGGTGGGAGCTCTCGTGTTGACTAGTGGCATTCATCAATGGCCACTAAGTTAACAATTTCTTGTTATGTTCGACACCGAAACATTTATTCACATGACAAGAATTGTGCCAATAAGCGTTGAAGACTTGAAGACCGATCATTTTGTAGCAAAGGAAGCAGATTTATTTTCATTCTTTTTCAGTTTTTGATGTAAATGACTTGAGGACAAGTCAATAAATAAGGCTGGGGGAAAGTGTAAATTCTGAATTTTGTATACCTTCCAAGCCTTATACATTTTCAGTCGCATTCAATAGCATATTCCGAACATTCAACAGAAGATCCAACAACAGATTTAGCAGCAACAGCAGATTCCGAACATTCAACAGAAGATCCAGCAACATCAGATTCCGAACATTCAACAGAAGATCCAATAACAGATTTAGCAACAAATGCAGCAACAATAAAAGATTCACTTTTTCGACCTCATCCACCATTTTCACAACCAAGTAAAGAAGATTATGAATAGAATTTTTCAGCCACACGTGCACAACTCTCATCCATTTTTGAAAGGGTAAGTGAAGGTATGATATTTTCTAACTTTTAACCATTTAATTCCTTGAAAAGTGAGAATGATAATTTTTGGAAAAACTTCACTTCCTTTCCTCATTTCACACAACTGCCAAAACCATCAGTTTGGGGGGAGGGATACATTTACATACAT
>ML783540.1:252601-294366 GCA_009831015.1 Picea engelmannii | reverse complement strand
TCATTGGGTTATAACTATGCTTTTCCAAAGTTTATCAATTCTTAACATTTTAAAGTGGATTTGTGGTTAAACTTTAGAAAATAATATGCTTATACTTATACCTAACAATAAGAATGAGTTTGTTAACATGTGTAGGTACAAAAAAAACTTTCTAGGCACCTTTATGTGGCACTATATGTTCAAATTCGAATTTGAGGAGATCATTGAGAATATCATGGAGGAGATCATGGACCTCATGGAGAATATCATGGAGGATAGGGTTATGTGTCTAGATGGTTGAGAGATGTATGGAACTAAAGAGAGATTAGTGGATCACATTTATGAGTTTGTTATCATATCTCTTGTATAAATATGAGTGTTACCTCCTTCATTTGTAAGCTTGTAATCTTAGAATTAGAGAGAGTTGTAATCTTAGAGTCGGTTTTGGAGATTTTGAATAAAGAATCATACTTTGATTTTGTTGCTTCCACATTTGAGTCTCCTTTGAAGTGGTGTTATTGTGGAGTTATGGAGGGCCCACATGGCCTCACTTGCATACCTATTTTAATTTAGATGCTGTAAGCTTGTGAATTTTGATTAGGAATATGTTTATTGTTTAATCATCATTTCTGCTTTATGTTCATGGTTATAATTGAGAACTTCAATTACACAATAGATGAGTAAACCTTGAAGAGGATTCAGTTGTTGATTGAATTCGAATTATTGCCTTGAACCCTATTTTCAATGAGTTTGATTTCAAGTATGATTGATTTGAACGAGACTTTGTGAGTTGAGTCCTTGTAAGGGGAATGGAGTTTCCAGCGAATCTTAGGAATTAGATAACAGATTTTAGTGTGTGTAAGAGATTCTGTGAGTTGAGTCCTTGTAAGGGGATTGGAATCTCATGCAAACATAAGCACTATGTTTTTAGTAGGTAGATTTGTTTAAAATGCAGAGGTGTTTAAGTGAGAAGGAACCAAAGTACAATCTCTTGTAAAAGAGTATTGGCTCCTGCTACATCAAACCCTCCTTTAGGTAGTTGAATCTTTCTAGATCTATATATTTTAGGTAGCGCTTCTAAGTTTACCTTCCCGGGTTGACATTAAACTAAACTCTGATTGACATCATCAATTAGAACTAAATAGACCCCAAGCAAATAAGTGGCAATGCCAACACCTTTTATCGTTATCTCAACGACATACAAGACATCATAGCTATGACTGGAGGATCACTCTGGAAGTGGTCACGCAATATCAAGGGGTAGCCAACTTTAGGGCTACATGGCACAACTTGTGGATCCAAGCGCGCATGGATCCAGAGAAAGGATGGATTCAAATTCAATTATGCATTAATGAAGAGGAATTTGAAATGGAAATGAGAGACTGGCAGGATGACTGTAAGATGCCAGTCATTACCAAGGAAATGGAAAAGGGAAAAGAGGTAGAAGCATGTTCGTCCAAGACATCTGCAAGGGGAAACACAACAAATAAGAAACCAACACAACAAGGGAAGTTCAATCAAAATACAACGACATAGAAGAAGTAAATCATCCAAAGAAGGATGCACAAAGAGGAAAGAAGGACGATGCCCCAATGTAGGAAGTGTAAGGAAGGGGGGACACAATGGCGCAGGAAAACCTATTGGAAACTAATCCACAAGAGACAAGGCCACCCAAATGGCCAATAATACACACATGTGGGTCATGCAAAAGGGCCAAATCCCATAAACAAATATTGGAATACACAATTACCAAGGATGATGTCGATCTGGTAGCAGAGAGGGTATAGGACCGCACAACGAATGAGTTCAAAGAGGCCAAGAACCAAAGAGGAAGGATCATAAATGAGTTGGCTAAGATTAAGAAGGTATTGGAAAGGATACAAGAAGTGCAGAGGAAAGAAAAGGGAAAAAAGCCAATCCCGCAAGCAACATAAGCCGAGGGCAGGAGCACATAGAATGAAGAGGACACCATCCATATTGTAGCGCAAGAAAGTCCAATATTGTAGATAAAAATAGACATGATGCAGGTTGGATAGACCATAGCTCAGAAATCACTCAAATACTTGGGCACAAGTACAATTGGTACTAGCTCAAATACCAACAAAGGCACTGTACAGACTGCAAGTCAGTGTCATGCAGGAAGTGCAATCACAAGCTAGAAAAAACGTGATAGAATTGCAAGCAGCCAGAAATGGAAAGGATGCAATAGAACCAGGGGTAGAGAAGGTAAAGCTGGATACACAAGAGGAGAAGAAGTATATAGATAAATTAGAGCAGAAGTTGAAGGAATTCTTCACAATAATTCCAGACAACGTGCAGGTGACCACGAGCAATGCTGAAGAACAGATCCAAATCATTGTGAAAATTCTCAAATACTACAAAAAGTATATTGAGGATCTCAAATAAAAACTAACACCCACCACCCCTCCTGAAGTCACAGATGAAAGAGAACAATGCGAAACTTTACAAGTGGAAGAAATGGAGAAGGAAGCTCAAAAGGTCACACAACTTTTTGATAGGACTGCACAACTATGGATGACATTGGAGGAATGTGATAGGGTACAAACACTAGATAAACAAGAGGAGGAGAACAACACTGCAATCCACAATATGAAGAACCAACAAAAGTCCATGAGCATTATAAAGTGGTGTAAGTGCACGCAGGAGATGAAGAACTTGCAGACAAGATTAAAGACTGTGCAGAATAACAAGCAGGACATGAAAGCCCAATTATAACCTCTCTAGAAGAAAATAACATAAATAATTGTAGAACTGGAGGAGGAGAAGAAAATAATGGCTCAGAATTATGTTGAGAGCACAAAGTCTCTCAAGGAACATATCATAATGTAGAGGGTAGAAGAGCTTACAAGGAAATCTGTGCAAGTTAGAGAAAAAGGGGAAGAATTAGAAGGAAAATTTCACAGCTTGACAGAGGCTGTTCAGGGAGCATGCATTACCTGAGTGGCTTAGGAAGAGCCACATGTCAGTGTTGGGGGCATGTTGGGAACAAGCCTATTTTGAGGAAAGACCTATTTTTGGAAGGAAAGACCTAATTTTGGAGCACACACAACAAGAGGAAAGAAATAATCATGCATAAAAAGAAGGAAAAACAACATGCAAGAGGAAAAGCCACATGGCGAGGAGGCAGGAAATCCTAAACATGATAGGGTTCGTGTTTTTTATAAGGATTGTAATGTCTATAAGCTTGAAAAATAATATAAATAAGAACCTAGGAGGTCTAGGTTAGAGGTTGGTTAAGTTTCTAAATATTGTTGATAATTGTTGTTGAAAATTGTTGAGGTGTAGAAGAGTTGAATAAGCTATATTTTGAGGGTTAGGTCACATGATGAGGATCCTGGAGTGATATAGTCTGCCTCACAGAGGTTCCTTAACCTCATCATGATTATATGATTGAATATGTAATGCACACAATGCCAGATGTTGCAGCTGACTAAATAAAAGAACAGAGAAGCCAAATCTTTGTGGATGTAGCCCCAAGAGGTGTGAACCATGGTAAAACTTAAGTTCTGTGTGATGGTTCTTGAATTCTTTACTTTTTGTTAATGGTTAGAATATAAATGAATGATTAAATAGATATATTAGTATGCATGCATGAGGCTAAAGATGAATGAATATTAGGAATGCCTAAATCAATAATAAGTTTAATGCATAACTAAAAATAGAATACACTCCCATATCCCCACTCATTCCCAGACTGCAAAAACCTAGGTATTGAAGTCACCCATAGAGATATCTCGGGTGAGACTATGATGTACCCTGTGCGCGGTGTTTCCTTTTTGTTACCAGGGGGACGCTAGTTTTAGAGGTTTTTATTAGAAACCTGTTTAGATTTGAACCTGGGTCAACCCAAGAAGAAGTAAGAATTCAAAGATGTTAACCCAACAATATCTTTTCACTTTGCGTCAAGAAATCCTTCCCACTTTTAGTGTCTTTCTTGGAAATTACTATTTGGTAACTATGTGCCTAGTCTGGGTCAGTATTCAATGATGTCACTGAATCCCTTGTTAAAGAGGAGTTTATGAAGGAGTGTTAGAACTATGCACAAAAATCCTTCATGCAACTCAGTGTAAAATTTTTCTTTTATTTTATCGAGAGACGTTCGATCTTCAATGGCTTGTTCTAAAATATAGTCTTCAATAATTCTTTTGATCCAGTCGTGCAGATTTGTTCTTTCTCCATTCAACAAATTTAGGCCTAACTTGTCTTTAGCTATCATATTACACATTACCTGATCTGTTAATGTGATGGAAAATGGATTCTGGGATAGCTTCAAGGAATCTTTCACGTGTCTATGAAATGAACCACAACTGTGCTTCTTCTAGCGAGAGGTTGTTCCTTCTTGCATAAATTTTTATGTAGTTCTCAATTTTGCGCTCTCACCAGTCATGTATGTCTTGTAGAGTTAAAATTTATGTAAATTCATACATGCCTAAGTCCAATACTACCGGCAATAGAACCAACATTGTAATCTAGGGAAAAGTGGGGAGATTTACTGGTAGATCCTTACATAGACATCATAGAAGATACATACACACATATAAACATAGATAAATACATACACAAGTAATGAGAGCCCAAAGAAAAATCCTTTATTATATGATATAGTAGTACAACACATTTGTATATAACCTCTCACATGAAGCTATTTGAGCCTTCATGTGCTTGTCTATTTATACTCCTTTCAGGCAGTTGTAACTACTTAACTTCCTGGGTTGGTTGGTATAACAGATACTTCCACTGAACTCTACTTCTTCCTTAGATGGTTGACCAAATAATTCTTAGTCGATCATCGAGACTATTTGACAGAGTCGACTATATCCTACAACACAAAGTCTCATGTTTGGAGGATGAAGAAGGCCTTGTATAGACTCAAGAAGGCACCCATGGCATGGTACTCAAGGATTGATGGATGCTGGATGAGCTTGGGATTAACCAAGAGTGAAGTAGATCCCAACCTATACTAATTTTGTTTTGATGGTGATCCTTTGATATTGGTGTTATATGCTGATGACTAATTCCTTGCAGGAGCATACTGACTCATCGATCAATGCAAGTGGGAGTTGGCCTCTGAGTATGAGATGAAGGATCTTGTATTGATGCATTATTTCTTGGGATTGGACGTGCGACAGAAACTAGATGATATATTCCTCAAACAAGGGAAGTACAGAGTTGATATCTTGAGAAGATTTGGTATGATGGAATGCAAGTCCATGACTACAACTATGATGAATTCCAAGGCCATATGTTTTCTTTGAGGTGAATTCCCTGAGCCAGTTCATGGTTGAACTAAGGCACTTCCATTGGATTGCAACAAAGCATGCGTGGTACAATTGGATATGGTCTAAGATATGGATCAAATGGTGAAGTGAGGCTGTAGGGATATGCTGATTCTGACTGGGAAGGGAGTGAAATGGATAAAAAGAGTACCTCAAGGTGCTAATTTATCTTAGGATCAACTATGATAACCTAGTTTAGTGGGAAACAAACTTCTTTAGCACTCAGTACAACATAACTAGAGTATATCGTAGCTAGTGTCGCAAGTTTTGAAGTAGTATGGGTTAAAAAAATTCTTGTAGGAATATTTGATCAAGATCTAGAGACGACCTTAATACACTGTGATAATTAAAGTTGTGTCAATATTTTGGAAAATCCAATATTTCATGAAAATTCGAAGCACATTGAGATCAAATATCACTTCATCTGAGACATGGTTCAGAAGGGAGCAGTAAAGCTCCAATACATATCCACATATGATAAATTTATGTACATTCTCACCAAGCCTCTATCTAATACAAAGTTTGCTTACTTCAGAGACAAGCTTGGCATGATGCAGAATATCTCCCTCACTAAGAGGGAGTGTTGATGTTTCTCGATTTAGCAACATTAGGAAAACATTCTCCCATATTGGTCATGCTAATTTGACTAAGGGAAATGAATCATTTACTCACAAATATTTTCTAGTGGTGAATGGTCCATGCGTAGTCTTTCTCTTGATAAGGAGTGGATAAAATCAAGATGCTCTCACATTGCTTGATCTAGGATGGAGTGATCTGTATTAATTAGAAATGTATGTGAGGAAATAGTCATCAACATAAATATAATATATAAATAATATATTTATAATATAATGTATAAATGTATAAATAATAAATAATTAATAGTAAATTAATTAATGAAAAGACAATAATGGAAAATACATGTCCATTAATGAAAGGGAACTCCACCCAAGTATATATATCAAGGCCCTCAATTATAATATATCATCTCATATAATATTTACTTACAATAACCTCTCATTAAATTCACTAAGTCTTGTTGAAATTTTTAGTGTGTAATTATTCTATGATAATAGTATCATTTAAATCATAAGGAAATAATTATCAGATCTAAAAATTAGAAAAATTCAACAATCTCGAGTTGGCAACAATTGTTCATGCATTGAAGATGTGGAGGAATTACTTGCTTGGGAGGCGATTTGACCTAATGACGGACCACTACGGTTTGAAGTACCTATTCAACCAACCAAGGTTGAATGCTAGACATGTTAGGTGGATGGCATCGAATAGTGAATTTGAATTCAAAATCAAACATATTAAAGGAAAGGAGAACAAACTGGCAGATGCACTCAACCAAAGCGTTCATACAGTACACTTAGCAACAACAAGTGTAGGAGAGTTTGACATCAAGTAGAGGATTAAAAACCTTTTGCAGGAATATGAGTTCTTCAATCAAGTCATAAAAGGGTTACAACAAGAACCCAAAGAAAAGAAATATGAAGGATATCAACTTAGGGATGATAGTTTTTTGTTGTATAACAACATGTTGTATGTTCACAATTAATCATATTTGAGGAAATTGGTTATGGATGAGTTCCATAGAATAACATATGTAGGTCACCTTGGTTACCAGAAAATGGTGATAATGGTAAGGAAGATCTATTATCGACCCATAATGAAACAAGAAATTTCTCAGTACATTACAAAATGTTTAGAATGCCAACAAGTAAAATTTGAGCACATACATCCTATAGGTTTATTGTAGCCTTTTATTATTCCAGAGTGGAAATGGGAAACAATTTCCATGGATTTCATTACAGGTATACCAAGGAAAATTGAGCAACATGATGCGATCATGGTCATAGTGGATAAGCTGAGCAAGGAAGAACACTTTATTCTTATCAAGTCTACTTTCAAAGCCATAGATGTTTCTAACATTTTATAAAGGATATTTTACTATTACATGGTTTTCCCAAGATCATAATATCAGATAGGGATGCCAAGTTCACTTCAAATTTATGGAGAATCTTGTTTACAGGATTGGGAACACAATTGGTGTTTAACACAACCTACCATCCTAAAAACTATGGTCATATTGAGAGAGTGAATAAAATATTAGAGGACATGTTGAGGATGCATGTTATGCATCAACCCAAGTAGTGGGAAGAGTATCTACCCCTGGTAGAGTTTACCTACAACAATGGTTATTAGGAATCATTGAAAATGAGCCTATTTGATGTTTTGTATGGTAGGAAGTGTAGAGTTCCAATCAAATGGAATATTCCAGTGGACAAGATCACACTTGGACCAAAATTGATAAAAGAGATGGAACTGACCATTATTAAGATAAGGCATAATTTGAATTTTTCCCAAGACAAACAAAAGAGCTATGTAGACAACAAGAGAAGTCATAGAGAGTTCAAAGTAGGATATCATGTGTATCTCTGAGTGAAACATAAGAGAAGTTCAATGAGAATGGGGACATGTACTAATTTATCACCCTGCTACTATGGACCATTTGAATTCCTAGAGATAATAACACCAGTAGCATAGATACTTGCTTTACCACCTACTGTTAAAACTCACAATGTGTTCCATGTGTCTTTGTTAAAGAAATATATACATGATTCTAATCATGTTATTGATTGGACTGTGATACAAGTGGAACTAGAGGGAGAATTCCATCCTGAACCTCAATGCATCCTGGACAGGAGAGAAACAATGCTCCAGAACCAAGACATTGTGCAGGTCAAGGTACAATGGAAACACTTTGGAGAAAATGAGACTACATGGGAGATGGAATATGCCATGAGATTGACATACCCATTTTTTTTTTTTGTATAATTGTATATACATGGTGTTTTAAACACCGAGTAAGGTGTTTCTTAAAGGGGAGGGGAATGCAACACCCTATTTTTCCCTGAGACTGTAATTATGCTAAGACTTCATATGATTATGCTTATGAAGAATGTAATTGTGTTTTAATTAATGAAAACAACAAATCACTGACTGAGAGGGCACAACCTTGAAAGTACTGTCCATGATACACAAGTGGGAATTGATGAAGCAATGATTGATTAAGTGGCTGGATAAGGTGGAGCTAAGTTGTTTTAATAAAGAAAACATGAAGCTTTTTTAAAAATCCAGCTTATGATTACATAGCATAAGAATACACCTTCCAGTGTACCATATATGTATGGATCCACATGACCAATTATGGAGGTCAGATTGGTGGTTGATGGAGTTAATGATTGTTGAAAATTAGGTCTCTTGAAGAAGGAAAGGGACAATTGAATGAACTAACAACATGACACCACACACTTGCCCCTACAGACTAGGAAATATGGACCACATGTTGCGTCTACATGATGACCACGAGAATCCAAAGAGGTTTACAGGATTGGTAAACGAAGAGGAAAAAAGGGTGGAAAAACACCACTAGAGATAGCCAGAAGGAAAAGAAGAAAAAAAATACAAAAAAAGCATAGCTCGATAGAGAGACAAGGAGTATTTCTGAATGCACAAACAGATAGAGAAGAACACAATGAGTAGTTGAGAGTGGTATCATAAAAACAGAGCATGTAGTGTAATAAAATAGAATACTCCAAGGAAGAGTGGGCATGTGACAAGTTTTTTCATAGGTCGAGAGAATAGTGAGAAGAGGTGTTTATTGGTGTGGATCAAATAAAAGAGAAAGTGGAGAGATTTCCTTGAGGAAAATAGGAAGATATTCCAATTTTATGATGATCACTTTGAAACAGAGAAGACTTGGATCTAGACTGGAGCAAAAGAGGACTACATTTTGGTGCTTACTGGACATAAATTGGTATTCATAAGGGGAGGTCATTGAGGGTTTATTTAATAGAGAAGGGGCTCGCGTAGAGGAAATCCGTTTGATAAACCACTTGATAAACCTATATATTTACTGAGATCAATGGGAAGGGAGAAAATTCTTCTTTTGTTAGAGGGGGAAGGAAATTAACCTTCGTGGATCATCCTAAGCTTGGAAACCAACTGAATAATTCCCATTGTGGTATCATGGTTTGGAACATTGGTGGTGTACTATAGAAGGGAACTCTACAGTATGGCCTAAGGTTCAGAGGAAAGGCTTCCTCTCTTAGTCAGTTGGTGTTGGATATTTCCCAAATCAGATAAGTATTTGACTTGATCTATTTAATTGTGCATGAATGTTGTATGTATGTGTTTTTCTGAATTAAATGGGAAAAATGAATGCTATTAATCAAGGAAATAAAATATTGAGTAATTAGAATATGCTTGTTGTTGCCATGGTTCAATGTATTAAAATGTAAAACTAAATAAGCATGGACAATAAACATCTCTAGGGTCCTCACAACTTTGGAGGAAATATTGCAAGATATGGACAAAATCTTGATTTGGAAGATTCCAGATAGGCCTTAGGACTTAGGAGGCACTAGTAGGGGTGTTAAGTCTAGAATCCCTGTGAGAATTCACCTATTTTATGTGGAAATCTTGTAGGACATGCAATACTTCATCCATTTGTGATATAGGTGGATATCAGTGGCCACCCAACTTTTCCAACTGGATCAAAATAGTTTTCTGGAATTTTTGGTAATTTACTATTTTTAACAATTTTTAACTTCCGGGGCCATTTTGAGGGCATAAATGAAGGTTTTTGGGGATATAGATTCTCAATATTAGCTAAAGGCTCTAATTGAGCCCCCAAAATGAATCTTCTCGACGATACCTTTCCAACAATCTATCGTGCACCCCAAACGAAGATTGTATGCCAAAGTTATGCCCCTGGGAAGTTGATACACCAAACTACCCAAAACGGGGTCCACAAAACTGTTGGATTTTCATCTTCTGGGGTTAGGGTTTTGGATTTTTTTATGATAAAAATACCTTTGGAGCCTCATTGTAAAATCATCTTCTTGCGAATGCGAGTAGCGAACACATCTATTCTCAGAGATAAGATGCCACCATTCTAGCAAGTCTTTCACTTTGGATTTTTACAGTTTTTGTACATTTTCGCTCATTAATAGAAAATTGTATATTACTGTATCTCTGTGTTTATGGTTTCATATATGATACATTTCTGTTATATTATTGGATATCTGAGATATCTATGTACATTTATTTATTATATATCCTCTCTCACTTCATGCCGAAAATAATCTAGATCAGTGGTATCAGAGCAGGCTTCTCTTGGTCATTTTTTAGTGCATGTCACCAATGAGGTACGAGTATAGAAATTTGGGTCTCGAGCTTGTCTCTTGTCATGCTACTTATATGTTTAGTATAATGCACTCATTAATTATCAATCTGGGATTCATAATCAACAGAGTTACAAGACACCAATAAGAAAGTTAATTCTAATGTCATGAGTATAGAACTATTCTAGATTATGCATGCTGGAATTAAAACAAACTAGAAAATCAAAACACACTTTGGTTGTCTTTCACAGAGAGGCTCTCTACTCCATTATGGAACATGCAAGTATGATATGGAGTTCTTTTGATAGATCAACTCTGCTATCTGACCCAAAAAACTAACTATGCAATCACACTTCTGAAAGGGAAATCACACATCAATCATCAAGACATAGCATGGGTAGTTCAATAGCAATATACTGAGTATGTTGTGGTTCACAATGTGCTATTGTAAACTTCACTAGTTCTCCTTCAAATATGTCCGACTACTGTTGCCAAAATTTATGTCCATGAAACAAAATCAACTTCATAAAAATAGAAATAGAGCATATGAAAAAAAATATCTAAGCAATCAAAGCCTAAACTGAACTATACTGCTATCATCTGAAAGAATTAAGATTCATCTAATCTAACATATATACTATTGAAATCAACTATTAACACTAATCTATAAGGATGATGACCTTTGTTGGGCGGTGGGCCCTTGTCACTTTAACAAGTCAGCGACTGGAGTCTACATTAATCTTTCTTTCAATCCACACATTCCTCTTACTCAAATTTCAAAACATAGAATCAAACTATGCTAACAAATCAACTCACATTCATTCATAAATGGTCAAGACCTGGAAATAATTAACATCCTTCTATTAAAATTCAACTCAAAACTTGTTCTACAATATGTAACACTACTTCACATACTGTGTTATGCTAACTCTCCACTACCTCCACCATCCTTGCCATGACTATTTAAACAATCTTAGTCATGGAACACAAGGAGGTGAAATCTTTAGCAAATCAGTTAATTGCAAATTTTTTATATTCAGTTACATATTTTAAGCTTCATCCTCATGACCCGAAGTGTATGAGTATGAAACAAATAAACAAACTAGATTAACATAACCTTGCTAGAGCTTTGATGATTCAACAAACATCTAACAATTATCTTGGGCACGATCTGGAGCTAACTTGGTATATTCTGCTTCCTGTATTGGTACCGGATCGTAACAGGTGAGATTCAGTAAATGGTACTGGATTCAAACATTGCACAAGTGGTTGGTACTAGATCGCGATAGTCTGTGTCCATTGGTACCAGATCGTGACACGTGAGATTCGGTACTGGATCTGAATGGAAGGTGCGCTTGGTACCAGATTCAGATAGTGGCAATCTGGTGCATAAGTACCAGATGGATGAGCTGGTACAGAAAGGCTGGACTCATCTAGAGGTCAAATATTACATGTGGAAAATTAAAACATTAGTACATGAAACATTTAGTCTCCTAGCTCAATAAACCACAAAAATGCATGAATTAATTATACTTTACCTTATGACCTCATCAATGGATAATGGTAGTGTTCTTTGTTATTTATCCAATCTTAGGTAAGCAAAAAAGGTATAGATGAGGATTATAATAGGGTAGTGGGGATGTCAATTTATAGGCTCAACATTCCCCCATGCCAAAACCATTGCATGTCCTCATGCAACTGAAACAAACCCAAATTTTTTCAAAATTTGAGACTCCATTCTTTACTTCTGTGGATCAATGATGTTGATGGTTGAGGCTTCTGCTTTCAACTCCCTTTTTATGACCCTAATGTATTGTAAGAGTCGTAGTACCTTTTGGAGCTTATTAGAAGTCTCTTCATGGTCATCTTGAAGTTGCTGGATGGTTGCCTTCAGTTGCTTGTTTTCCTTTTTGATATACTTGTCCAATAGTTGGTATTCCTTCACTTCTTGTTTGAGTTCCTGGTTTTGTTTTTGCAGCTCCCCAATCTTTTTCTTCATCTGTGCTTTTGTTAAAGTTCTTGTTGACTCCATTGTTTATGGCTGGATGTAGTCTCTTTCCTCCACTTGCTCCCTCATCCCACATAAAGCAATAGTGACTTGTTCCTCGGTCAAACTAAGGATGTCATCCTGGACTGATAGGTCTTCAGAACGGGAGGTAAGATCTATTGGATCTTGATGTGTATGAGGACTGACAACTGTTTTTCCGTTCTTTTCCATGCTCTTTGTGGTTCTTTTACAAGGGGGTATTGAATCAGGGGTGCTCATAGGCTTCCTTTTCTTCTTTTCTATTTGTGGAATGGTTACAGGGGATTGTTCTATAGACTGTTCACTTTTATTTTCTGAGCTATTCTTCCCTTTCCTCACAGTTTTTGTCTTATGACCCTTCTCCTTAAGTGCTACTGTTGAAGTCTCCTCTACTAATTTGGTTTTACCTTTTGATTCTTGACTTTTAAAAGTCTTATTGACTGTGGAAGAGGGCCCTGCTTGTTTACTAGATTTTTTGTTTTGGCTCACTGTTCTAGATGATGATGGAGTTGCCTTATCTTTCTTGCCCTTTTTCTTTTGAGGTTCCTTGTCTTTCTTTGGAGCAAGATGGGCTTCCTCTATTGGTTTTTATTTTTGTGGAAAGGTGTTGAGTGATGAGGATTTTCTAGCTAATCCTTTTCTTCCTGATTTCATGTAAAACTAACATATTAATAAGACCTTGATGGTAAATTCTAGTCTTCTCAGTTTTGGATAGGGATTTGACACCTCTTACCATCTTGTTTAGACTCATCCATAAAAAATATGGGAAATCAATTTTAGGGCCTCCTTCAAAGTGTAATAGAATCCTAAGATGATATATGAAGGTTACAACATACCTTCCCTCACAAGTGAGGAATCATTGAAGACTAGCAAGCATTGGATGATACTCTTCCTTGATATAGTTCTTAGGGATCCCCTTTTTCCAATCAGGGTGCTGATGGTCTTCTTTCAAAAATCGTTGGCACATTTCCTTGTTGATTCCTACTCCTTTGAAATACTTGGCTCCTCTATTAGGTAATCCTATGACTTCCCTTAAGGTTGCTTCATTGATCGTTAGATGCAGATTGCCTATGTGCACAATCTCTCCATCGTATCCCTGAATAAATGCGTGAGATGCCTTCTCATGCCAGCCTGTGAATTTCTCCAAAAATGGAATCCATCCCACTCCAGCATACTTCTATCTACACAGTTGGAACTCCTCAGTCTCTCTATAAATCTGGAAGACCGGTTCATGTCTACTTACAACCATCTTTATAAATTGTGAGAAAAAAATCGGGTTGTAGCGCAAGGATTTAGTCAGCTGATGAGGGTAAGGGTTTGGTACTGGAGATCATAGGGAGAGGTAAGCTCAGAACTAGAGAAAGGTTGGTAATGACAAAATATATGGTGATGGTGTCGCTAATTCGAATGGTGAGTTTAAGTAAAGATGCCGAAATGGAAATTAAGACAAGATGAGGCTCATCTAGATGGCTTCGCCACCCAGATAAGTCATTTCATTTCTGCCCGTTTAGCGTAATGATG
This sequence comes from Picea engelmannii, assembly GCA_009831015.1. Taxonomy (NCBI): domain Eukaryota; kingdom Viridiplantae; phylum Streptophyta; class Pinopsida; order Pinales; family Pinaceae; genus Picea; species Picea engelmannii. The sequence goes on along the minus strand of ML783540.1, from coordinate 280,348 downwards.
GGGATGGAACGTTGGGTGTCAAAGAATCATTGTTGTTTGGGATAGGTGATTGGACCTCTGAGCAGTGAATTTGATGTTGAATCATGTCTCATGACACAAGATAAGTTCATGATTTTCTTAAGGATGAAGCACGTTCATGGCTCATCATTACTAGACATGCTTCATATTCATACTTTTGATGTGATTTTGCCCTCAATCATTTTCGAGCACTTATGTAATGAGAGGATTAATTAAGGTTAGGCATATGGGTATGAGGGAGTGAAAGTTAGGTGCATGGTTTTAACACTAAGGTCATAAGATCTAGTATACATTTTCATACCTATTGTAGTTTTATAAGAAAAGGAAAATAAATAATACCATGTTACCTTTTCTTTTACCATTGTATGATCAATACCCATAGCATATGCGGTTGCCTTTGTATTTGAAGCTTGTAGATTTTTAGAATTCATCTTTTTAGGCTGGAGTTTTCTGGAAGCTTGGTACTGGAATTTCCTGTACTTCATGAAACTTCTTTATTCTGTGCTTATCTTCTTTTGTGTCTGGTTCTGCAGGGTTGTAGGGTGATCATGCTGATTTCTGAAGATGAGATGTGATTCTGAAAAAGAGTTCTGAAGGAGCTCTTTGACCCTCCCCCATGCCAAGGATGTTGCATATCCTTATGCAAGAAGATCCACCACTCTTTATCATAATAGAAAAAAAATGATAAGAGAAAGGAAACCAAATCAAACTCCAAAAGTACATTTATTACCTAGCATATGATTACATGCCTAAAAATTGAAATTTCCTTTCTTTTGATGACTTATTAACAAGGGTAGCATTTAGCAGTGAAAACATGGAGGATTTTATATTTTTTCCAGAAGAACAGATCAAGCCTAACTTGCTTCAGATATTTACTATCATTAGATGTTATGGATAAATTTCACAGTATAAGTAGATTAGACTCCCTAGTTAGGGCTCCACTCTTAAGAAGTTTCCTTCTTAGGTAATGTAGGCTTTAGATGTCAGATCGGTAAGGTTGACTTAGGGTAATTCTCAAATGGACATTTGCTTGTAATAATTATCTTTGTTTAGTAATCAGGAGTTGTATCTCATAAATGTTAACAATGAGCTTTGCTTGTAGTGTTCATATTTTAAATGACAAAAGTGGATTTTTCAATCAGACAAGTATAGATGAGACATTTCTCAACCAGAACCCCAGTAAGCGTATTCAGTACTCTGGTGGGGTAGTTGTGATAATTAGTGAGAGACATCCCTTACCTAGGCAGAATTCTCCATTGCCAACAGGCCTGTTCAGTACCCTAGTGGGTTTTCCTAGTCATACCATAGACCGGTAACCGTTGCCAACATACCTGTTCAATATCCCGGTGGGTTAGTCTCTTAAACCCTTTTTCCATCAGAGGATTCTTGTCCATAGTCACCTATTTCAATTTTATTAAAGAGTGATTTTGCATGGTGACAGGGGAGGCTCGTCTGAAAACCTTTTTATAGGCTGGGATGGTATTGGGTTGGAAGGTGTATTCTCTTATTTGGATGTCTTTAAATATTTTTCTGAAGGAAAAATGAACTTTTGTATTGCACATTGGATCCAGATGTATAATTTTGTCTGAGTTTATCCATAAGAGAATGACCTAAAGTTACCTTAGGGTACTGATACATCCTCTTCCATAAAAGTTTTCCTAGTGTGCCCTTGACAGAGAGTGTTCATATACTCATATGTTACTCTTTTAGAAAAGATAATCCAATGAATACTATTGAAGTATAGTTAGGGTGAGATAGTTACTTGTAGGCTAATATAGTTTTTATCCCTTCAATCATGCTGAAATACTGGATAAAGGCAACCTCTAGACTTTGAAGTAGATTAAGCATGGTTCTTTTAACAATCATAGGTAAAGATTATGTCTTCTTTGTAAACCAAAATAAATTAAAATACTTCCTTTTAGCTAGCAACATAACCAAAAGAAATTAAAAATTCTTCCTTTTAGCAACATAACCAAAAGAAATTAAAGATACTTCCCTTTAGTCATCAACAGAGCCAAAGGAAATTATTGCTTCATAAGAGCTACCATTTGATGCTACATTCGACTTCTTGGTTCCAACTTAAGTGGTTTCTGCATGGCTTCATACTTCATATTAATTGACATAAGATTTTGAAATATGCATAACATTCCTTGTCAATTAGGTGATGTGTCCTGATAGTACCGTATAAGGACAAACTTCTGGTACCAGACCAACACAGGACTGCTGGTACTGGACCAAAACAGGATTTCTGGTACCGGAGCATAACAAAGTATTGTTGATGCGTACAAACTGATGTTTAGCAAGTTCTTGAAGGGTCAAATAAATTATGTAAATCTACTTACAAAGATAAAATGCGAAAGTAAAACAAAAGGAGGTAAGAATCCCTTGTTACCTTCAACTTATTAACAAAACACAATCCACACCTATGTACAAAAAGTTAAAAAAAACAAAACCAATCAATCAATGTGTATCAGTAGGAACGTGTCCTTCCTTACTGATCACCTGCATATCTGAATTCTATAGTATACGAGTCAAAAATTCCTCTTTTGATAGGGGTTTGTTATAAATTCTCAACCGGTGACCATTCACAAGTAGTGGTGTCTGTTGTTCGTCAATTGTCTTTATCTTGATTGAACCATTGTCATAGACAATGTCAATTTCATAAGGTCCCATCCAATGAGTAGTTAAATTACCTTTGAAGTTCTTGAATCTACTGTCATACAACAGGGCCCAATCTCCTTGTTGAAATTTTTTCTTTTTGAGATACTTTTCATGCCATTTTGTTCTATGCTCTTGAATGAGGGTGGTTCTTTGAAGTGTTACCTGCCTAATTTCATCCAACTCATTAAGTTGCAAGAGTCTGTGTTGCTGGGCTTCATCCAAGTTCATGCCGACTTGTACTACAGTCCTGAAGGTTTTGATATGGAGTTCTACGGGGAGAACTACCTGCTTCCCATACACCAACTCGTAGGGTGTATGTGCTGTTGTATTCCTCCAGGTGATTCTATAAGTCCATAAGGCTTCTAGTAATCTGTCAACCCAGTCCTTGTGGTGTAGCTGTACTATTTTGGTAAGAATGGACTCAATAACTTTGTTGGTAGATTCTACTTGTCCATTTTCCTGTGGATGGTAGGGTGTATATTTCCTGTGCTTAATTTTGTACTATTTTGTAACAACTTTGACGATATTAGAGGTAAATTGAGTTCCCTGATCAGTCACAATTTCTTGAGGTACACCAAATCTAGTAAAGATGTCATTAAAAAGGAAATCTACCACTGATTGTTCACTTGCAGCTGGTAAAGCTTTTTCTTCAACCCACTTAGTCACATAGTCAATACATACAAGTATGTACTTTTTCTTTTTAGATGTAGGGTTAATGGGCCCTACAAAATCTAATGCCAATTTCTCAAAAGGCTCAATGACTACTTGGGCTTGAAGTGGAATTTGGTCTCGTGCAGTAGGCTTACCCATTCGTTGGCATTCATCACAATTGGATACATAGGTTTTAGCATCTTTGAAAGTATGAGGCCAATAATAACCAGATTGCAGAACTTTATAAGCGATCCTCTTGTCTGCGAAGTGTCCTCCATAAGGAACATCATGGAAGGCTTGAAAAATGTCATGAATTTCATCTTCCCTTACACATATCCTGATTACCAAATCTGGTCCTGTTTTGTAGAGACAATCATCGTGCCACATATAGTTTGCACTTAGTTGAATTACTTTCTGTTTTTCCGTGGGAGACAATTTCTGAGGCATCTTCCCCGTCACAAGATAGTTAGCTACATTTGCATACCAAGGAGTGAATGTAGAAATAACAAACAAATTTTCATCTGGAAAGTTATCTTCTATTGGTGCGTTATCTCCCAGATGAATCATTCTAGATAAGAAATCAGCCACAAGATTATCCTTACTAGGTCTATCAATAATGTTGATATTGAAATCTTGTAATAATAACAACCATCTTGTAACTCTAGGATTTGTTATAGGTTTGTTCATTAAGAATTTGATGGCTGAATGATTAGCGTGTACAAAATCTTGATATCCTGTAATATAGTGTATAAATTTATTGATAGCATGGACCACAACTAGCAATTCTTTTTCTATGACCGTATAATTAACTTCAACTGGAGACATTTTTTTACTGACAAAGTAAATAGCATAAGGCATTTGATTTTCCCTTTATCCAAGAACTACCCCAAGAGCTATGTCTGAGGCATTGGTACAGATATGAAAAGGAAGGGACCAATTTGGTCCTCTTAATATAGGGGTAGTTGACAATTCCTGTTTTAGAATCTCAAAAGATATTTTCCATTCATCATCCCACTTAAATTTGGCTTCTTTAGATAATAACTTGAATAAAGGGGTAGATAGGCTTGTAAAATTCGGAATGAATCTTCTATAGTAGCCATCATGCCCTAAAAAGCTACAAACTTCCTTTTGTGAGGAAGGTATTTTGATTTGTGTGATAATGTGAATCTTTGCTGGATCAACTCTCATTCCAGAACCAGAGATGTGATGTCCCAAAAAAATACCTTCAGTGAGAATCATCTTTGACTTTTCATTACTTAGGGAAATATTAGTTTCCTTACACCTAATCAAGACTTTTTCTAGACTGGTCAAAGCTTCTTGGAAGTCTTTTCCATGTACTATAAATTCATCCATGTAGACTTCCACACAATCATTGGTCAAATCAGAGAAAATGGCTAGGACAACCCTTTGAAAAGTGGTTGGGGCATTGCAAAGTCCAAAAGGAAGAACCCTATAAGCATAGGTTCCCCATGGGTAGGTGAAAGTGGTATTCTCTTGGTCTTCAGGTGCTATTTGTATTTGGTTATAACCACTAAACCCATCTAGGAACGAAAAATAATTCTTTCCAGACAAGGTATCCAACACCTGATCAATAAATGGTAAGGGAAAATAATCCATATGGGTGGGTTTGTTCAACTCCCCGGCAATGGTGCCAAAATGTTGTGCTACTTATATGTTTAGTATAATGCACTCATTAATTATCAATACAGGATTCGTAATCAATAGAGTTACAAGACACCAGTAAGAAAGGTAATTCTAATGTCATGAGTATAGAACTATTCTAGATTATGCATGATGGAATTAAAACAAACTAGCAAATCAAAACAAACTTTGGTTGTCTTTCACAGAGAGGATATCTACTCCATTATGGAACATGTAAGTATGAGATGGAGTTATTTTGATAGATCAACTCTACTATATGACCCAGAAAACTAACTATGCAATCACACTTCTGAAAGGGAAATCACACATCAATCATCACGACATAGCATGGGTAGTTCAATAGTCAATATACTGAGTATGTTGTGGTTCACAATGTGCTGTTGTAAACTTCACTAGTTCTCCTTCAAATATGTCCGACTACTGTTGCCAAAATTTATGTCCATGAAACAAAATCAACTTCATAAAAATAGAAACAAAGCATATGCAAAAAGATCTCTAAGCAATCAAAGCCTAAACTGAACTATACTTCTATCATCTGAAAGAATTAAGATTCAACTAATCTAACATCTATACTATTGAAATCAACTACTAACACTAATCTATAAGGATGCTGACCTTTGTTATGCGGTGGGCCCTTGTTGCTTCATCAGGTCAGTGACTGGAGTCTATAGTAAGATTTCTTTCAATCCACGCATTCCTCTTACTCAAATTTAAAAACATAGAATCAAACTATGCTAACAACTCAACTCACATTCATTCATAAATGGTCAAGACCTCAAAATAATTGACATACTTCTATCAAAATTCAAATCAAAACCTATTCTGCAATATGTAACACTGCTTCACATAGTGTGTTATGCTAACTCTCCACTACCTCCACCATCCTTGCCATGACTATTTAAACAATCTTAGTCATGAAACACAAGGAGGTGAAATCTTTAGCAAATCAGTCAATTGTCAAATTTATATATTCGGGTACATATTTTAAGCTTCATTGTCATGAAACGAAGTGTATGAGGATGAAGAAAATAAATAAACTAGCTTAACATAACCTTGATAGAGCTTTGATGATTCAAGAAACAATTAATAGTTATCTTGGGCACAATCTGGAGCTAAACTTGGTATATTCTGCTTCCTGTATTGGTACCGGATCATGACAGGTGAGATTCGGTAAATGGTACTGGATTCGAACAGTGCACAAGTGTTTGGTACCGGATCACGATAGTCTATGGCCGTTGGTACCGGATTACGACAGGTGAGATTCAGTACTAGATCTAAATGGAAGGTGCGCTTGGTACCGGATTTGGACAGTGGCAATTTGGCACATAAGTACCAGATGGCTGAGCTGGTACGGAAAGGCTGGAATCATCTAGAGGTCAAAGATTACATGTGGAAAATTAAAACATTAGTACATGAAACATTTAGTCTCCTAGCTCAATAAACCACAAAAATGCATGAATTAATTATACTTTACCTTATGATCTCATCAATGGATAATGGTAGTGTTCTTTGTTATTTATCCAAGCTTAGGTAAGACAAAAAGGTATAGATGAGGAGTATAATAGGGTAGTGGGGATGTCAATTTAGAGGCTCAACATCTCTCTTGAAGACAATCACTCTCACATGTCCAAGAAACCCTCCATAGCGAAAGAAAATAAAAATGACAGAGCAAATGATTCTATTAATCTTTTGCTTGAGAAATCTCTCACACGATAGAGGGACAAAATGATGGAGAATTCTGCCCACATCCTTCAACGTCTGTCGATAACAGCAGGTGCGTCTTCATCAAGTGACCACTTTGGAAGTACCTCACCTTTCAAGGTACAAGTTAAGTTTTATATTCCCATATTTGAAGGACAAATAGATGTAAATGACTTAGAAAAATGGTTAAATCTGCTAGAAGGTTATTTCTCTGTTCATAATTTCTCTGATAGGGAAAATATCACCTTCAAACTCCTTAAGGCTCTCCCCCATGTCAAACATTGGTGGGAAACTTACTGGGAGAAAAGTTCCACAGAGGATTCTGGAATATATGGGGCCAAGCCCACTTGAGATTTTTTTGTGGATGTGGTAAAAGAACATTATTACCCTATTGGAAACTATGAGGACCAGTACATGAGATGGACCACACTGCGGAAAGAGAGGGGCAAAGTAGTTCCAAAGTTGACCGATACCTTCCATACCTTACGCACCAAGCTGGGTATCAAATATTCCAAATGAAATTTGGTTATGAAATACCATGGGGTTATACGCAGATACATCCAAACTGAAATGGATTTTCTAGACATATTATCACTCAGTGCTGCTTATCGATATGCTGTTAAAATTGAGCAGAAGTTTAATCACCAGAAAAAAAAAGGAGTTTGGGTTTGCAAATCCACAACAACCAAAGTATGATGAATATGGCCCTAACAAACAGTCTTTCGAAAACCAGTGCAAGCCAAAGGAAAAGAAGGGTCACAAAAAGACAAAAAAGAAAATCAGAAAATGGTGTGATTTCCACAAAATCCCATGGCACAACATCGATGAATGTCGCTCAAAATAGTCATTGGTGGCCGAGATCAAAGACAAGGAGTCAAACCCTGATTCATAATATGATTCAAAAAATATTGATAGAAGACAAATCATCGACGCAGACACCACTGCTATTGTTGCGACCACAACAATTCAACCCAAAGAACCCATAGATCTCAAAGAGGGGGAGTTCCTTTTTTATTCACAGATGTGGGTGAAGGGGACCTCGCCACATTTTATTTTCGATAACGAAATCCAAAAGAACCTCATCTCAGTGGAGGTCGTCAAACAGTTGGGATTGTCGACAACACCACACCTGCAATCATACAACATTTGGTGGCTTCACCAGGGATGCGATCTTCATGTTAGCCAGTAGTGTCGATGTCATAAGACATCCAACCCTTCAAGGATGAGGTATTATGTGATGTTTCCCCGCTGGATGTCTGTGATGTTCTCTTGGGCCAACCATATATGTGGAAGCTCCATGCTATCTATGAGTCTCGACCTTGTAGTGTCATTGTTACTCTGGGGGGTCATATTTACAGGATACCATAGGTAGTTCCAACTACTGCCCCACCTAAACTATGCCACAAGGTAGTATCTCATACTACAAGATTCAGCTTCTTCACAATCTATTCAAAAGGTGAACAAAAGGATACTACAACCACTACAGCCTCAGTGCAAGCACCTTATATCCAACAGAAGCAGGTCGAAAAGATTGCAACAAAGTATAAATATTTCTTCTGCACATAGGAATCTCATGTAGCCAGACTGGTTAAAAAGGTCCAACCCTTCCAGCCACAGGTTCGTGACAACCTTCAATAAGCTAAGAATCACAACTTCTCCAACGAGGCAAGCAACTCATCAAGATGCAGATTCAAAAAACAAATTTCCCTCTCCCCCGGGCACTCAACGCAATGGAGACTATTGATACCTAAGGAGGGAGTATTGATCTAGGTGGATATCGGTGGCCACCCACCTTTTCCAACTGGCTCAAAACAATTTTCTGGCAATTTTGGTAATTTACTATTTTTAGTAGTTTTTAACTTTCGGGGCCATTTTGAGGGCCTAAATGAAGGTTTTTTGGGATATAAATTTTCAATGATAGCTAAGGTCTCTAATTGAGCCCCAAAAATGAATCTCCTCAATGATACCTTTCCAACGAGCTATCATGTGCCCCAAACGAAGATCATATGCCAAAGTTACACCCCCGGGAAGTTGATACACCAAACTACCCAAAACAAGGTCCACAAAACTGTTGGCTTTTCATCTTCTGGGGTTAAGGTTTTGGATTTTATTTATGATAAAAAGGCATTTGGAGCCTCATTGTAAAATTATATTCTTGTGAATGCGAGTATAGGACACATCTCTTCTCTGAGATAATATGCCACCATTCTAGCGAGTCTTTCACTCTGGATTTTTACAGTCTTTGTACATTTTCTCTCATTAATAGAAAATTGTGTATTATTGTATCTCCGTGTTTATGGTTTCATCTCTGATACATTTTTTTTATATTATTAGATATCCTAGATATCTATGTACATTTCTTTATTATATCTTTGCTCTCATTTTGTGCCGAAAATAATCCAGATCAATTTGCAATAAGGGAAGACCTTAACCAGTGTAAACCTAGAGTTCCTAAACCTTATAATTTTGGTAGAACCTTAGAAAGGCCAGAGAAAATACCCCAACATGTTAATTTTGGAATCATACTTTCAATATGGGATGAGCCAATGTCTTACAATAGTTGGATTCATAGCTGTTTATTTGGAAAAGTGGGAAGATCCAGACCATTGGTCAGATGGCGTCATTTCAGAGTGGATAAATAAGGTTGTACTCAAAATCCAAAGAGGAGATCCTTGAGTCAGAAAGGACCATTTATCTATTAGAGGGTGTCTAGGGAGAAACCTGGACCATTGGATCCTGTAGAGAGACCATCGGAGAAAAAGGATGTCAGAGGTCCGAAGGAAAGAAGATTATAATAGGAGTCTGAAGAAAGGAGCCCCAAGGACGATGGATCCATTGTGAGGTGATCCCGCAAGATCATATCCACTGAGTTCAGTAGGAGTCTCTCCAAGGAGGAGGATTTGAAACCCTGATCAGAGGCATTCCTTACCTCTTGAGATCATAGTGACCATAGGATCAAAAAAATGGTGATCATTCGATCCATTGGAGAGGTGCATGTTAGAATGAGAAACTGAGAGTGGTTGTGGGGCCAATGTGATTGATGCTCTAAGGGGGAGGGACTCTGAAAAGGAGAATTCAATTATTTATTGGTATGGGGGAAAGAGTAAAAATTAGCTTTCTGATTAGTGGGTCCCATTTATTCATTTTGAGGAATGGATTCCTACGTAAGAATTAATTGTTGAGTGGGTAAAGGACCTTGATGAAATCATGACCGTTAAACCCTAAGTACGAGGCTCGTTAGATCTCAGAGGATGATCTATCGGGATAACCCCGTCGGAAGGGAAACCAACCTGAGTATTCATGCACTCCAATGGGAATGAGTTTGAATTGGACACAAACCGTTGATATGAGGGATATGAGTAGATTGGACCATCCAAGTAAGAGTTTTTAGTATTTTGGGCACTCCAATAAGAGAAATGGAGGAATCTACCTACGAATTAACAATGGTTATCATAGATTAAATTGTGATAAAATAATTCCTCACACACATTATTGGTGGATTTGATAGAAATTCATGAGGAATAAGGGGGAATTATAAATCCCACCAGCCTAATTAATATTTAGGGGTCCGAGGTGCTATATTGTTCATACTGGTTTTCCAGAAGAGCAACCTACAATTTATTGTGATGAAAATATTGATGAGTTTCTTGTTCCTCACATGCCATAATTTGAGCATGCTGTTACTGCTACGGGAAACCCCCCTATACTGGGTCTAAGGTAAGGGTAGAGCACTAACTCCCTTAAAATACTATTCTACCCTTAATCTACACCAAAAACATTTGAAGAAAGTGACAAGAGATAAAATAATGAGAGTTAACGAGTGCACCTTTAGTCCTTCTGATCGGTGTAGACCTCTTTCGCTTGTTTTTGCCTCCTAAATCATAGATCTTCTCCCAAAGATGATCCAAAAAATATTAGGAATACAATGCAACAACATATGTAATCTATACTGATCACTTTAAAAGTTTATATATATATATATATATATATATATATATATATATAAATGCAAAAACTTAACAAAAACATGTAAACATAGGGTTTTGGGACAAGGATGAACTCTTTTATTCAATTTCAAGATAAAAAGGATTACAACCTTTGCTGGAACCACTTCACGAACCAAGTCCGGGCTCCTCTGTCATGCATCAATCCCACATTATCTTCTCTCAACCAATATATCACCAAGGGAAGGATGAAGGGTTGCGTAAGGAGAAAGGCTGGAGGGGAAGGATAAGGCTAAAACTCAGAATAGGATGCAAATCTTGGGCTAAGAAAGAGAAGGGATTTTGACAAGGTTTTCTTATTCTCTTGATTATGTTCATAAATGACTCCCCAAGAACTCTTTTTATATGAGAAAAATATGGTTATTTAGTTTGGGGATGGGCTACAAGGGGTAAAATGGTTAGGAAACCCTCCATAGCATGTAAACTCCGCCGAATTTCATGCAATATTTTTTTTGCAACTTTTGGAGGTAAAAGTGGGCTAATTAGATTGAAAAACACATATGTATGTGGGATAACTAGCATGCATCACGCATGTGTACGTGGGATATTAGTGCAACAAGGCACAAACACTATCCAAAAAATGATTTTTTAAAAGGCAGCCTCAACAGTATTTTGGAAAAGTATGTAAATGGAAGGGCCAATGTCTTGTATGCAGTGATAAGGTGTTTTAGACTATAACATATGCCCCCTAATGTGTGAGGTTAGAAGAGAAACCAATGGCCACAATACATTACAATATATTTACACAGTGGGAAGGCATGGAGTTGAGTGAGCCTGAGAAGAGTGTTCATGAGCATGCCATCTGCAAAATAATGATAATCTCTCTGAGGCAGGCATACCCATGCTCGAGATGAACTAAGCACAACTTCCAATCAAGTACACTATAGATCCATGTCATATATGACTACTAGACAAAATATAAATGTCCATATAAACTGCAGCCACGAACAATACAAAGTAGATCTACATCTCAAGATCATCTGAAGATATACAAGTAAAATATGATATGCATATTCAAGAAGAATTGATGCCTGTGGTTGGAGATGAATACTTCATCGCTCGAGAAACAACTTCAATATCTTCAAAAGCTTAGGTAGAGTACAATAAGAGTGTAATAATCACTACCTTGAGGTCTTTGACATGCTATCGAGGAAAGACTAGAGGATCTCAATCATCAGGAAGAAAACTTCATTGATTTTGAATCTGAACTTGACTGGACTCTCGATATGTCTAACTCATGAAATTCAAGAGATAAACTACAGAATGGCCGACTCAGGTTGGATAAAACTTCCCTTAGAAAAAAGCATGAAAAAATGATGAGACTCAGGTAGCATAGTATTGACATAAGCATGTGATACAAGAGGCACCCCAAACTATCCATATGTTTGGAAGAGTAACCAAATGGAGGAGGACACAACTCTATGCAATGAGAACAACTTCCTAAGGTCATACTAGATCCCAATACTTGACGAATAAACAAAAGGATGTGCTTTCTCCAAGGGCGACTATCTTGCTTCCAATAAAAGAGAATGTACATCTCGTCCCCTCTTTGTCAATTTTTTTTTTTGTCTTTTTGAAATTTTTAACGAGCTTGAAAAATAATAAAAGAATTCTACATTACAAAGGAGGAGCAAGTGTCATGGGAAATAAAATTAGTTCCAAGCGCATGGAACATACTGATGCTCAGTGAAAGGAGACATGTGAAGGATAAAGACACTTGGGAAAATTCCTCCATGGGTTAAGGTGTCAGCTCAGGAGGGAAAACGTGCTACAAGGCTTGCATTTAAGGAATGATTTGGAGGTTCATTTAATAGCAACATGAAGCCAAAATTAATCCCAAAGACGCAAGGATGAGACATGCGATGCGATTAAGTATGAAACAATAAGACTCCTTTCATATGGAGTTTCACGAGCCAGGAGAAGGTAAGCTCGGTGGTTTTTCATGTTTAGAGAATCTAAAAAACACTAAAACAAGACTCCAGAGTGTTCCTTTTTCGTAATTAGTCCATTCAGTTCAAAAAAGGGTTAAACTTATACCAAAAGGACGTCTCTTCAAAACCATTTTAACGAGTGTGACTGAGACAAGATCACTCGGATATGTTTTCAATTTTAAGGAGACTGAAAAGAGCTTAACTATGGACTTACAAACTTTTTCTAAGTGTAGTCTCCCTAGTCTGAAAAAGTATAAAATATAACTTAGGAGAAACCTCCTGGTGAGACATGTCTCCCGTGGAATACCTTTTTCCTGGATAATCTATTCATCGGAAAAAGGGTTAAACTTATGCCAAATAGATAATCCTTCTAGACCAATTAACGAGTGTGAAAGGAACAAGGTCACTCAATGACCTTTTCATATTTAGGGAGTCTGAAAAGAGATTAACTATGGACTTTGAGGGGGTTCCTTTTTCATAGATAATCTCGAAGGCCCGAAGAAGAGATAAACCAAAACCAAGGAGAATGGACCTTTTTAAAAAATTTAGTCCCTCAGATCCAAAAAGGGTTAAACTTACACTTGAGAATATTCTCCTAGAGAATCGAGGTTACTAGGGCATACCTTTATTCATAAATTAACCATCCAGACCGAAAAAGGGGTAAATTATCACCAGACATATGTGCCTTCAAATTTTAGTTTGAGGAGTGTGAAGGGCAACAAGATCGATTGGAAATCTTTTCAATTTTTAGATATTCTGAAAAGGGATTAAATAAGACTCCAGGGGGGGTTATTTTATTATGTAATCCAAACGAGACCGAAAAAAATAAATAATCTCTCTTTAGATGTTTCTTTCAAAGATTAAGCGATCCTGAAAGACAATAAACCATGCTCATGAGCAGTCCCTCGAGTACGGGCCAGAAAAGATGAATAAGAATGGGGCTTCACAATATAATCATGGCGGGACTAAAAGGACTCCCAAATTAATGGAACAAAATCACAACATGGACTCCAAAATGTAGCAAAGGATCTACCTAGGGCATCCATGTAGAGGAAGGCTCTACCACCTAATTACGACACTTCTAAATAAATGTAGAAGGTTCTGTGTCGCACTTCGGTAGTATCGATCCTATGGAAAAACAAAAAAGTCAACAATAAAAAAAATGCAAGATGGTGAGAACCTAATCTATATGAAAATGTCAAAAAACAAATTTTACCACGGGATGATATGAGTGTAACCCGTCTCATGAAAATATCAAACCAAAAGAACACATATATTAGAATGACCCAAAGATCTCTCAAAAAGGAACTCAAGTACCCACCGAGCCAAGAATAGGGAAAACAACGACCAAACCGGGGAAACACGAGCCAAAAAAGTCTATAAATAGAGGTGGACAACTCATTTTAACCATTGCAAATTAGAAATTAACCAAAAAACCAAAAAAACCCTCTTGTTTAAAATTCCAAATTCGAGGAGCTACATTGGAAGAAATATCTTCAAACCTGAACCGAGTAAGTATAAATGACCTCTCTCCTCATTTTCATTCATCATTTGTTGCTTAATTTATTGTTTGGAGGGTGCACGCCCTAGTAAAAGGGTTCAACCTCCGTGTACACAGGTTGTCCACTCCCAACTTGCGTATGTATACAGGCAAAGTAACACTTAGCCCACATACATACACGACTATCTTAAAGATAGATCGCATACATCTCTTTTATTTTTCAAAAAAATATGAAATAAGGGGATAACCTCATAATTTGTTTTTCTTTCAACAAGATGTATGTTCATTGGCGAGAAAGGGAACATGAAGAGTTAGATGTCTTGGTAGAGGAGGATCCAGGGGCCATTGCCATGCTTAAGTAGTGTGGCATGTGGAAATATTTTTAGTGTCCATTCATGAGGGAACAACCCAGGCTACTAAACCACTTGATAGAGTACTAGCATCAAGATGCAAAGGCCTTCATGCTAGAGGGCCAATCATTGACTCCGACGACGGAGGATATTTACTTTTTGATCGGCCTCTCCAAGAGGGGGGAACAATTCAAATTGAGGACCTTTCCTCTAGGACCGTAAAACATATATGACTACATTGGGATGTATTGCAAGGTTGACACTGAGAAAGTAGGATCTCAAGTGCCAATACATAATATCACAAGCCTCAATATTCACATAGTACTCTTCATGATTGGGCGGATCATGGGATCCACAACACTTCATCAGGCTTCCTGTGCACAGATGCATTTTGTAGTTTAGTGTTTAGATGCCACTATTTTTTACTAGAGCACTACAATTCTCACATGCATGAAAAAATAACTGACTGAATACTGAAGAAGACTGAAAAATAACTTTGGGTTCAAGACCGTGCTGTGTGCTTTCTTTTTCGAGAGAGTGCCAAACCTTAACCTGAGGGAGATAGTACGAGGCCATATTTTATCCTTTGCGACATTATGCAGGTGGAAATATTTGTTACCTAGAAATATCGTCCGTCAAACACGGTTAGCAATGTGGGTGATGGAGACAACTCAGGATGACTGATGGCCTTCCATCAGCTCAATGACATCACACAAGTTGAGGCACCATCATCAACGATCGTATGGAAAATTTTCTATGTCAATTATTTCATGGAATACACCACTACTATCTAAAAAGTGACATGGTGAGAAAGACGAGGTTTATAATATGTAGGGTAAAAAAAAATAATTCCTAAGTTAGTAGTCTCAGTTGCTCCCAAGGTAGAAAACAATTCTTTCCTCTGTGAGGGGAAACTTTGGAATACTTCCAGAGCGGACATTTCATAAGGAGTTTGTGCCATATTCTCCACGATGGAGTAATTTTGAGTAGCCCTTACGTTCAGTTTGTGAGAATCCTTTTTGAACGCACCCTTAGGGATGTGAGTCATAGTTTCTCCCATGGTCTTCTAAATTTGAAGAGGAGGCAGTATGTTGGAGGATTCTTTTCCCTTCTCAATAGATTCTATCATTTCATAATTATGAGCCTTGGTTTGCAGATGAGATTTAGACTTCATCATATAAACATTTGCGGCTCCATTGTTAGTGTTACGTGTGGGGCTCTCTGATTTCCCTCAGGCTCGTTCGTGTATTAGGAAGCTTGAGCCAAATTTTTCACTTGTAGAAAAAGGTTGGTTAACATGACAGGCTACTATTGTGCCAGTAGATTTTGTGTTTCCTCAAGCTGAGGGAATTGGTGAGTCAAGTGGTTGTTCATGAAAATATTACATGTAAAATTCACCTTCCTCTTTTCATCTTTTCCCTCGCTAGCATTATTTGTAGCCTTCTTATCCGCCTTACCCTTCTTGTTTTTAGATTTCCTCTTTCCCTCGGTTTTCCGGTTACCCTTGGGATTTTTTTATTACACACTGTGTACATCCGATGTTTTGGTTATGGGGGAAAGCCAAACTAGGAGTTTGGATGGCCACAATTTTTTGAATCGATAACTGTAGTATTTGATTAGTCATCTGATACGTGGGCTTGCTCTGTGCTGAGCATACTATGTTTTTGACGTGAGGCCCAAACTTCTATTTGGTCTTGTCAAAATTTGACCATGGTGTTTCGGGAAGGATCTCATACAACATACCATATTGATAGTAAATCAACTCCAATTTTTGGGCTCTCATGATAGCCTCTTCTTCAGAAAAAATCCTGGACGTTACGACATCTTTGGATACACAAGGAACCAAGGAATTTAGGAAGCAATCGAGAAAAAAAGTCTGAGGGACCTTAAATTTGATCAAAATCTTTCATCCTCGCCATTCTTGGATGTGGTCCGAAATATGGATGAATTTTGTTTGCTCGAAGTTGGCCAACAACTCGGTATCAACATCATATCTTACCGATAAGTGGAAATGCTTTAAGAAGACCATAGCTAGGTCGTTAAATTAAGTGTACTTCGAGCTATAGAGCTTGACATACTATTTCACAACACCTCCTATAAGAGTGCATTGAAACAAACACAACTGAACAGAATCATCCTTTAATGAGTTGGATGAGCACCATAAATGAAATTTCGTAACATGATCACCTAGATCCTCGCCATGATTTCCTTCAAACTTAGTAATTGTTATAACCATAAATTGCACCACACATGCTTACCTGGCATCAGGCCAACTCATATCCTTTCTTTTCCAAAAACACTGCTGAACAACTCTTTGAAAATCCTCTTGAATAAAGGCCCACATGCCCTAATTCACTACTGCACGCGTGTCCACGCTGGCTGACCCAAAACATCCCACGTGGACCGACAAAAGCATGAAAAAAAGAAAGTTGCCGACGAAACAAAAATCTATGGGTGAGTTAACTGAAACTCCCGGCCATGCATGGCCGAGGGTTCGTCCAAATACCTAGCTCCTTCTAGCCTATAAAAAAAGGGGTAGGGGTACCATTTGGAAGGAGGAAGAATATATCAAAGAAACTCTGCCCATTTATGTATTCCATTGTCCCAACCCTTTAGTCTTTCCTAATGCCAAAGGAGATTTAAAGCAAAGCAGTTGAAGGACAGAAGAAGAGGAGCCCAGGATCAGGTTCAAGGAGCGGTGGCCGGTCTCATATTTTGTAAAGTTGACTCATTTTAAGTAATAAAGAGAATGCTTTTCCCATCCCAATTCATGAACTTTTTATGGTTTGATTAGTTTATGTTTGATTTCTAACCCATGAGTATATAAGTAGTATGCATGCATAGTTGTTGCTCGTCTTGAATGCAGGTCAGCTTTGGAAGGAGTATTGCGAACAAGTAATCAAGCACAACGGAGGATCGACATCAAACGCCGGTAACGAGGTAGGTTGATCTTTACATGCATTTACTAAGAAAAGGGGATTTAAATCTAGGGATGAAGGTAGAAAGTAATTTCTATTCAGTCATATCTGCATGAAAAGTATGAACTCTATTTGCTAGTCCGTAGGGTGTTTTTCCCCAACAACATAATTGGCGACCATACTGGGGAGAATCTCTAGGGTTCCTGGAATTTTATTTAGTTTTTGGGTAGTTTAAAGACTAGTTTTTCTTTCCTGTCTTTTATTTTCATTTCTGTAAAGTCTGAGCTAGCAGGGATTCTGGTTTTTCATACCATCTTTCCCTGACTTTAGCTTGACTATGTTTTTTGGGACCCACAGAGGTACACGCGACCTGCACAAGGCCTGCACGCGTGTACCCGCGCCCTATCCTCTTACAACCCACGTGTGAACGCTAGCTATAGAGATAGCAGTAGCGTGTAGGAGTTCAAAGAACCTTAGAGGTAGTCCTCCTCTTCCCTGTCATAATCACATATTCTCAGGGGGTTTTTTGGAATTCTGTCTGAGTCTTGTTTGCTAACAGTCCTATCTCAGATTGTTTTTTCCTTATTATTTTTTCCTTGCATTATTTGTTTTTCTGTTAGAAAGAGTATCCAAGCCTTCAAGGGATCCTGGTTATCAATACCAGAGGTCCCTTCCTGGTTTGGTTTGTCTGTTTTCATTTTTTTCTTAGAGTTTAGATATACACGCAGCCTATATAAGGTCAACCCGCGTGTACACGCCCTCTGTCTTTGTTCAGCGCGCGTTCGCACACGTGCTGTCTGAGTAACAATCGTGTTCTTGTACAGACTACTTTTTGTTCAGGGTGAGGCAGTCATCCCCTCCTTTGATAAGAAGTATTCCTCTCAGGTGTTTGAATCTATGTTTGAATAGTCAGTAGCTTAGGATTCTTTTTACCCTTAGCTTGCTTTTTCTCGTTTAAAACGTTGTCAGAATTTTTTTTTTTTTTTTTTTACGGTTTTTAGACAAGTGTGAGAGTCATTGTTTTTACAATTGCTATTGTGTGATTTTTTAATCTGATTCTTTGCGATCTATTCTTTAAGACAAGATTGTTTTTCTTGATTTTTTGCTTGTCGGTATTTTCCCTTGCTTTACTAGCACTTAAATAAAAAAAAAATTCTCTTTTCATTTTCTTCTTTGGTTGAAGAGTGTGTTTCTGCATCATTAGCTAGGGAAAAATATTTTATTTCATAAGTTTTTGCAGTTCACTTAGATCATAAGTAGCTCGTAGTCGAGTGAAATTCCTTTGAGTTTGTTGTCCAAAATCTTAGAAAAGTTAAAAAATCTTTCTTTTGAAAAGTTGTTGAAATTTTGCATTCAATAAAAGTTTTGTTTCCAACTTTTTTATTCATTTTTTGCTTTCGTCTTTTACGCATCATCAGTTTCACCCTCATAGCCCTTGATGTAAGACAAAGCCATAAAAGTAACTCTAAATTTAAAATCTACTAGACTTTTATGTTTGTAGGGTTCACAAACTAGTTCAGGACTAGGGCCTTGGATTAGGTTGGAGAGGAAACTCTTCAAGGCCATTTAAAATCAAACATTGGAGTCTGAGATAGGGAGTGTTTAAGTCAAGTTTTGTGGAATTTATCTGGGACCCCCCTCTAACAAAGGCGATAAACAAGAGGTTGCGTGCGGAAAGGTAGCGGAGATAACCCCTCCAAAGCCGGACCAATTGTAGTGGAGAACACATATAGAGGGCTTGTTTTGGGATTTCGTCGTTTGCATTTTCCACGGGGCTTCGTGGGTCTCGAATCCGTTCGAGGTCCTCGGTTGTCTTCCACACCATTTTCTCTCGATACCCTTGATAGGTTTTGGGCTCGATACCCTGCTCATTATGGTCTACCCGACTTTCGACTGTACTCGCCTGGTGACTGTTCGTGTGCTGGCAACCTAGTTGCCAATATTTCTTAGGGACATACACAGGTCAGTGCGGGGAAATACAGTGGTACCTAGGAAAAACATCAAGGCACGCTTTGAAGAGTATACCTGGAGGGTGCTTCCGTGTTCGAGTTTCACTTGCACCGGTAAGTTGCTCAAGTGTTGGCTGTTGTAACTGTTCTTCCAATTAATTTAGTGTTTGCTTGTCTTATCTTCTAGGGATTTTTTTCTTAGTGTCTGTTACTTTTGAGCATTTAGACTACCTTAGAGTGTCTTGGATCTTCTCACATAGTGGAGGATCCTGAGCTCTGCTGGTCACGAAGGCTTCTTGGCCTGCCACCGGTTACACTGGAGTCACCCCCGCCACCATTAAGGCGGAAGCTAGACCAACAAGGGTCTTTTGAAGAGACCGAGTTACAAACCATTGTACCCGAACAACCCCTGGAGGAATCAACCATTTTGGACCTTGAAGAAACCACTCTTGGCTTGGTTGAAACCCCAACCATTGATCTCTTGGCACCTTTCATTGTACCAATTCAATTTTATGAGCGCCATATAGTGTCACACACAGCAATGGAAACAAATGCTATTACTCCTTTCGGGAATTCTTCAATTCCCACCAAGGTTGTCACCACAGGAGAGCCGTCATCTCCTAACCTACCTTCGTCGGTTCGAGCCACCATAGTCTCGACCGAAATTACTTCACACAGTGGTTTGAACTCATCTTTGGCGGCGGCCACAACCCCTTTCACACCTAGTGCGATAGGCCCTACGTTCTCATATGGTATGCCTAGTTCGGGTACAAGTCCTGTACTGTCCTACTACACTTTATAGACTTTGGGTTTGGGGGCAGGGAGCTCTAGCGCTCCTCTGCAAGGTCACATGGGGGGCACTCCTGTCCCTTTTAATGATTTTCCTTATGCAGGAGGTCATATCCCTCCTTCGTCCCTTTCACTCGGTGGTTCACATCAACAATCCACTGGGCAACCTACACACAATAGTTTATTTGGAGCGGGGAGTCAAGGACCACCTTCTCATAGTATGCTGGTAGGTTCGACACCGTTTTCTTGGAACATAACATTTGGTAACAATACCTTATCGTCATCTACTTTCCCGACTGGGGGCAACCCCATTTTTGGACAATCTACTCCTGGGCAGGGTACTATTCCTGCACAGGGGGAAAACTTAGCAGGACCTTGGAATTCAGGGCAAGGATCTGTTCCCTCCTCCGGAATGCCGATCTGGGGTAATTATTTCCACAATCAATGGAGCCCCGGACAAACTATTATTCCTATCCCCACGGGACCGGCATGGGGTAATCCTTCCCAAATTCCTTTGAATACAATGCATGCTCAACAATCCATGTCCTATTTGGGAAATCAGCCGATGATGTCTCCACATATGCAAAATCCTTACACTGGCCAGGGCCATGGTTTTTACCAGAATTTGGGCCAGCAGCCAAACTTTTCCTGGCAACTTAGTGCCGGTCAAACTCCAGAACCCTTTTTCCCAAGTTATCAACAACAACCCAAACTACGTTTCCTGGTGACTTTACACTTGCCAGATTTGACGAGGTTGTTGAATGACCCCATTTGTCACGATCCGTGTTGGCCTCCTATGCCGACGAAGTTTCCTTCATACATTCCAAAGTTTGAAGCCAAGCCTAATGAAGATCCAGGAGATCATGTGACTACCTTTCATCTTTGGTGCTCATCTAACTCATTGAAAGATGAATCTGTACAGTTGCGATTGTTTCAATGTACTCTCATTGGGAGTGCCACGAAATGGTACATTGAGCTCGATCACTCAAGATACTCTTCTTTTAGAGAATTGGCGATGGATTTTATTAACCATTTCCAGTTACCTGTGAGATACGATGCTGGCACAAAGTTGCTCGCTAATTTTGAACAGACAACAACGGACCATATCTCTGATCACATATGAGAATGGAGACACCAGGAGAGTTTAATCAAAGTACCAGTCCCACCAGCATTCCTTCTTGAGTGGTTCCTTAAGTCTTTGGTCCCATAGTTATCCAAAGACGTCGCGACATACCGAGTTTTCTCTGAAGAAGACTCCATCATGAGGACTCAATAGTTTGAGCTCATCTATTCTCAGTCCAGTTTATTATACAACATCTTGCCAGATGCACCACGTTCAATACTGGATAAAACTAGACAGAGAGCTGGACCGCATGTCGATGGTATCGTCGGTTCAGCACAAACTAAGCTCGCTGAGAAATTGACAAAGTAGTTGCAGCAGTTATCCATACAACACACAACGACCAGCCAAACTACTTCTTTGGCTGCTCCCCCTACCCAAACGTTAGAAGTACACACAGTGTAGTCGACTAACCCAAAGGCCACCCAACAGCTCGAAGGGAAGAAAAAAAATGAAAGAAGGGTAAGGGGGATAAAAAACCCAACGATAATGCTGGTGGGGACAACACTAAAAAAAATAAGGTGAGGTATCCTTGAAACTTGTGTGTGGAAGACCACCTGACCCATCTATGTCCTCAGCTTGCAGAGGCCCAAAAGTTTGTCACACAGAAACAGTAGGCGGTGTTGACGAACCCTTTTCACCATGGGAAAAATCTAACTCAAGCCTCTGCAAGTATGGAAGAGGGCAGCCAAGAAAATTGCTCGCCTCCAAACAACCCCTCATCCGTTAACGTATATATGGTTAGGGGTGATGCTTTCATATCGACTAGAGTGCACGATTATAGTAAACCAAGCGCTTCTGAGAAGGGTAAAGAAGCTGACCTCCCATCTCTTCCTCTACAGATTGAGAAGACGTTGGGAGAAACAATGACATGCATTCCAAAAGGTGCATTTAAAAAAACTTCTCATAACCCAAATGCAAGGGCCGCCCATAACTACTCTGTGGTGGAAGATTTATTACAAACCCCTTGTGCGATGTCTGCTTTGGAGGTCCTCCAAAGCTGCCCTGCTCAGAGGAAAGCCTTGTTAACTGCTTTGGGCTCTATTGAGACTTGTAATCTAGGTACCATCATGTTAGATACAACTGACTTAAAACCTTGTCTGCCTTACCACGTAGTGTTTCAGATAGTAGTGGCTTACCCCATGAAAACTTTTACATGGAATATCTTATGCACAGTGGTTGATGAGGGCACCTCGACATGCGTTATGTCATTGGCATGTTGGAAGGCCATTGGCCAGCTTGTTTTGTTTCCATCACCTACTCTCCTCACTGCTTTCGACGGTCATTCGTTCCGACCACATGGCATCATTCCTTCTTTCCCCGTGCAGTTAGGAGGGAAGACCGTGTGTGTCGAAGTAGAGGTAGTCGATGCTCCCCTCGACTATAACCTCTTGTTAGGATGGAGTTGGACTTATGCTATGCAAGCTATGGTTGCTACAGTTTTCCGGGTCTTGTTGTTTCCACATGAGGGACGGATAGTGACCATCGATCAATTGTCTTTATCCAGACCTGACCCAGCTTTGGGGGCATCCACAGTCCCGATGATTGATAATCATCAACCAGGTGCTGTGAACATAGGAGTTGGTTTGTGCCCATCTTTGATGGGTACCTTTGATTACCCACCTCCTCATGACGATATCAAATTTATATCTAACCACCATAAGGTTGAGATTTTTCAAGTTTCATCGTTCCGCACGACTTACTTCGAGGATCCATGGATTCTTCCTTCCCGATTGGCCACGATGGATGAGACAGGGCACTTAGACATGTCCATGCCCTTGTCTGCTGCTGAGGTAGTGTACTCTTTAGTCTAGCATGCTTTAGCTAACACCGATCTGACTCCTGCACAAGAGTTAGATCCACTTCTAGAGCCTATTTGGGCTCAGGGTTCTCTCGCTAATGTCGATTCGTTAGACTTAGTCTTGCCTTCTGATGAAGTATTAATCGAAGCAATGACTAGTCCAGACAAACCTTGGGAAGATCTTCATCATAGATCATATTTTCTCCCAGATTTAAGCCAAATCGAAGCAGGAGAATTCACCATGACCATGACGGGAGATCAGTCGTGTCCTATTAATCTCTTAGCTACACATGAAATTTATGCTGAGGGAAATATGGAAACTATCGCTGAAACTATACCAATGAAAATCTCCTGAAACCCTGGCGTCATGGAGAATGTCTTCGTCAGAGCGGATTTCTCCCCCGAAGAGATTCAAATCTACATGGATCTTTTCAAAGAATTCTGCGACATTTTTGCCTGGTCTTATGAGGAAATGCTAGGTATTGATCCAAAAATAGTTGAACATGAAATCACAACGTATCCTGATGCCAAGCTTGTTCGACAAAAGCTTTGTCCAGTTAATCCCAAGAAAGAAGCAACCATCAAGATTGAGGTTGAGAAATTACTAAAGGCAGGTTTTATCTACCCTATTCATTTGACTCAATGGGTGTCAAATCCTATGTTGGTCAACAAAAAACAAGGCACGATTCGTGTATGTACTGATTTCCATGATTTGAACAAGGCATGTCCCAAAGATAATTTTCCAACACCATTCATTGACCAGATCATTGATGAATGTGCTGGTTGCGAAGCCTTTTCTTTCATGGATGATTTTTTGGGATACAATCAAATTCAAATCAAACCTGAAGACTAACACAAAACGACATTCATTTGTCCGTGGGGTACATTCGCATATCGTAAGATGCCTTTTGGTCTTAAAAATACTGGAGCCACATTCCAGTGGGCCATGTCTTTCGCCTTTCATGATCTCAAGCATATAGTCGAGGCCTATCTAGATGATTTAACATCACGATCTCGCAAGAGAACGAATCATCCCACACACCTTAGACTAATCTTCGAACGCTGTCGCTATTTTAGGATTCGCTTGAATCCAAACAAGTGTAGCTTCTGCGTAACGTCAGGACATTTGTTAGGTTTCATCGTATCAACAACAGGGATCATGGTCGATCCTCTCAAGGTGGAGGCAATAATCCAGTTTCCCCCCCCACGCACAGTTCTTCAACTTCAGAGTCTACAAGGCAAGGAGAACTTTTTACGACGCTTCATCGCCAACTATGCCAAAATCACCAAGGGATTTATGCACCTAGTGAAGAAAGACGTTTCTTTTTATTGGGACGAAGCCGCTCAATTCTCTTTCGACGCATTAAAACACGCCCTCACAACTGTTCCTCTGCTATGACCACCTAACTATAACAAAGATTTCTTATTATATCTGGCTTCCAAAGAGTCAACTATTGGCATGGTTTTAGTTTAGGAAGATGATTTGTTCTCAGATTATGTGATCTATTAACTGAGCCGAGGCCTCATAGGACCAGAACTTAATTATTCTCATATCGAAAAACTTGCATTGGCAACAGTTCATGCTGTTCAACGGTTCCGTCATTATGTTCTGTTTCGCAAGACCACCGTCATTTCTGTTGTGAATCCATTCTAGTACATGTTGACACGACGGGTTATAGGAGGAAAAATAAGTAGATGGATAGTCATCCTCCAAGAATTTGACTTAGACTTCATTTTAGCAAAGTCCAAAAAGTCATTGGTCTTCGTAGAGCTTATTTCAGAACTTCCGGTTGAGTCAGGTGACGTTGTGTCTGAAGAATCGCCTATCTGGGGAGATATGATTTTGATCACATCTTCAGATCCCTGGTATGGAGATATACTTATCTATCTCTAGACTTTGAAGTGCCCCACTTCTTCTTCTTGTGATGAGCATCGGTGTATACGCCATCAGGCTAAGAATTATCTCATACTCAATGATACGTTGTATCGGAGAGGTGTAGATTGCATCTTACGTCGATGTCTCACACATGAGGAGGCAGTCATCGTGCTCAACGATTTCCATACTGGAGCTTGTGGCAGTCATTTTTCTAGGTTGGAAACAACCCAAAAGATTCTACGAGCAGGTTACTTCTGGCTGACGCTTATCAAAGATTGTGTAGAATCGGTCAAGAAGTGCCATCCCTGCCAAGTCTTTTCTCGGAAGATGAGGGCACATCCCGCTCCTATGTTTCCTGTCATCACAGTTGGTCCCTTCACCAAGTGGGGGATTTATTACACTACTTGCAACCCCTCGTCAACAAGGGGGCACCGCTATATCATCGTAGCTGTAGACTACTTTACTAAGTGGGTCGAAGCTATGCCAACATTTAAAGATGATGGAGAGACTGCAGCTTTTTTTTTATTCAACCAGATCATAGCAAGGTTTGGCGTCCTGAGAGAGATTGTTACTGACCATGGAAGTCACTTTCAGAACCAAATGATGACTGAATTAACATCAAATCTTGGGTTACGGCAAGAGCATTCATCACCCTACTACCCCCAAGCCAATGGGAAGGTGGAAGCTGTAAACAAAACTCTTAAGACTATTCTACAGTGAACTATCAACTCAGCCAAGTCAAATTGTCATTTGATGTTATACTCGGCATTATGGGCTTACCGAACATCTGTTAAGACTGCAACTGGTTTCTCACCTTTTCAACTCGTTTACGGGTTGGAGGCAGTCTTGCCCATCGAATGTCAGATCCCATCTCTAAAATTGGCAGTACAATTATTGCCAGACACTTCTCGACTTGAAGAACAATTAGTACACCTTGAGCAACTCAATGAGCAGCGTCGTGATCCGGCCCTGGCCAACAAGGCTCACAAACATAAGGTCAAGTGTTAGTATGATAGGTTCGTTCGTCCTCAGATTTTCTCTGAAGGAGACCTTGTCCTGGTCTATGACCAAGATAAGGACCCCCTGGGGGCAGGAAAATTCAAACCCATGTGGTTCAGACCCTTCATCATAAAAGAGGTATTAAAAAAGGGAGCTTATTGTCTGGTTGATTTTGAAGGGAATGCTTTGGCAGAGCCTAGAAATGGGCTCTACCTCAAGAAGTATTACTCATAGGTAGGTCACTGTGGGTAACTTTTTGTATGTTAAGGTCCTAACCCACACATAGGTAGATCAATGTATTCAGATGTAATAAAGGTCAATATTAATAAGGCCTTTCAATAAAATAGAATAAGGCGGATGTAAGAAGACCTAATAGAAGCTTCCTCTTCTAGAAGGATCTTCCTCTAGATGTTTCTCTTAATATACATATTTAGTATAAATAAGGGTCGAGGGTATGAAAACCCTAGCTTGAAGATTATTGTAACAGAGCGTTGCTCGATTGGAGGTTGCCCCCTCGAAGAGGCCTATGAACATTGCTTTCTGAATCAAGTGCTATTTCTATTGCTATTCTTATATCATTTCTGTGTTATTGTGAAGATTATGATGGATATTTTACTATTATTCTGCCATTTCTAGCATTTTATTTGTGTTCTGCATATTTTATATATCTGGTATCTTGCAAGTGGTATCGGAGCACTTTCCTTGGCAGAAATTGTGGGTATTTTTTTTCCAGGGTAGAGACGTATTCCAATGTCTTTAAGCCACAGAGATCTGTCGTTACGCGCATAAACCCGTGCTTGATGGATTCATACACGTAGGAAATACAAGTGGTTCTTAAGCGCACATCTATTGTCCACCCTTGTAACCCCTGTTGGTACCCCTTCAAGTGGTAGCACATCAGACAACACCTGTGTACGGATCGACTTAGATTTCTTGAAGCCCTCTTAAGATAAACCTATCAGCCGCCGGACTGCTATAGTGTCACCGAGAACAACACTCAGGAAGATACTCTCTAGTACCTGGGTAGTCGGGTAGTATGGCTAAGGGTACGGTCTATCCTCCTTAGTTAGTGCCC
Organism: Picea engelmannii; assembly: GCA_009831015.1. Lineage (NCBI taxonomy): Eukaryota > Viridiplantae > Streptophyta > Pinopsida > Pinales > Pinaceae > Picea > Picea engelmannii. Next base: position 253,342 of record ML783540.1, on the reverse strand, counting down.
TGAGATATTGGGCCGAGTACTACTATTGGACCCCGCACATATATCATAGAGCTATAGCACAGGGAAAACCCTTGTCTGTAGAACCCTTGAATACCTAACCCTTGGGGAACATAAAAATAAACAAATTAAACTGGTGATATCTATTGCCACGCATCTGTGTTCGGGTTGCCAAGTAAATACACATTTCTTTCTGGTTAAGAATTTGGGGATTTCAGCACTACAACATTCTTCAGACCAGACTACAAAATTTTTTCACCATTATTTGAGACCTATTCCATTAGATTCATCTCTTCTCCCTTATCACATTCATCCATATCATTTTTCTACAAAAATTTCTGACCTAGCCCACTCCCTTTCGTCATGGTACTGAATAAAGAAGGTTCTTGGAGAATGTGTCCTGACTTCTGTGCTCTCAACAAACTGACCATCAAAGACAAATTTCCCATTCCTGTCATTGATGACCTCCTGGATGAATTGAGTGGCGCACAATTCTTTACCAAACTTGATCTTTGCTCGGGCTATCACCAGATACGTATGAAAGAGGCCGACATTCCCAAGACCTCCTTTCGCACTCATGAGGGCCACTATGAGTTTTTATTCATGCCCTTTGGTTTGTGTAACACCCCCTCCACCTTCCAGAGCCTCATGAACCATGTCTTCCGCCCTTTTCTCCATCATTTTGTCTTAGTTTTCTTTGATGATATCCTCATCTATAGCAAAACCTGGATAGACCATCTTACT
>ML783540.1:231048-251184 GCA_009831015.1 Picea engelmannii | reverse complement strand
TGTCAGAAGCTAGCACCCAAATTTTATGGCCCTTACATAGTTCTCAAGCGTGTGGGACAAGTCGCATATCAGTTAGCTCTGCCCAGTCAGTCGAAGCTACATCCTATTTTTCATGTTTCATGCTTGAAGAAGGTGATTGGAACTAGGTGTCAAATTCAAACCAACCTTCCAGAGTTAGTTGAAGAAGGATCCATTTGGCTACAACTAGAAGCAGTTTTGGACCACTGTGAGCGTCACCTGTATCAGAGAACCATCAAGGAAGTGCTAGTACAGTGGAAAGATATGACTCCAGTAGATGCCACTTGGGAACCAGCTACCATTCTGCAGCAGTTTCCACATCTCAAGCCTTGAAGACAAGGTTGTTTTTAAGGGGGCGGGCATGTTAAGGTCCTAACCCGCACATAGGTAGATCAATGTATTCAGATGTAACAAAGGTCAATATTAATAAGGCCTTTCAATAAAATAGAATAAGGCAGATGTAAGGAGACCTAATAGAATATTCCGCTTCTAGAAGGATCTTCCTCTAGATGTTTCTCTTAATAGACATATTTAGTATAAATAAGGGTCGAGGGTATGAAAACCCTAGCTTGAAGATTATTGTAACAGAGCGCTGCTCGATTGGAGGTTGCCCCCTCGAAGAGGCTTGTGAACATTGCTTTCTGAATCAAAGTGCTATTTATATTGCTATTCTTATATCATTTCTGTGTTATTGTGAAGATTATGCTGTATATTTTACTGTTATTCTGCCATTTCTAGCATTTTATTTCTATTTTGCATATTTTATATATCTTGTATCTTGCATTGTAACATATGTATAGTCTTTGCACTATTACTTTTTAGTTTCTCTTAAGTATTATGGACGTGTCATTGATGTTATCTTTCGTCAATATGGCAGATGTCATGTGATTCCGAGGTGTTCTTTGGGTATGCAGACGGTGCTAGTTGGCACACTCGGAGGCTTGCCTCCATAGCTTGGGTAATCTTTACACCTCAGGGCTAGTTGTTATCTTCCAGAGGTATATGCTTAGGTGACACTACAAATAATGTTGCCGAGTATAGTGTAGTTATTGAGTTGCTTCGTGGCGCCTTGTCATTGGGCATCTCTCATCTCCGGGTCTATCTCGACACTCAAGTGGTTGTGTCACAGCTAAACAGAGTATACCAGGTTCATGATCCAAATTTACACCGATGATTCCTTAGGGTACGTCTCTTAGAACGAAATTTTGATTATATTACATATTTTCATGTTCCTATGAGATTAAACCAAATTACAGATACTCTAGCTAAACAAATTTTAGATTGGCATCTTGCACACATATGAAAGAACATTGACATAAGCATGTAAATACATTTTTGCACATGTTATCCATAAGACACAAAAGATCAAAAAACCATATATAACATCATAAAACAACCAGAGTACATAGATGGACGTAAGCGCCTAAAAAATAGGACTAATAAAGAGTCAAAGGGATTATGCCCTCAAAAATATATACAAGTAAGTGCTCGTGGCATGTAAAAAGTCTAAATAGGTTTAAGCCCTATGAGCCCTGTTATAATAGTCCATGGGATAAACGCCTAAACAATCAGACCCACGTCCGAGGTGCCCCCACTACAAGAGGCTGCATGGATGGCGGCAGGTGCTCTATCTCTGCCATCGGGACTGTGCGAGTGTGTGCAGTGAAGTTCCGCTCAACTCGTCTAAGGACCCTCTCATCCTCCCCAGCTAGGAGGTTCCCTGCTACTGCTGCTCCCCCGACGGCGGCAACTGCGGCTTCTGGCCGTGGACGACGCTTGTTCCGTGCATAATCGGTAGGTTGCATGGGTCCCACATCTGCATGCAACAAACGTATACCCATCAAATACTCTGGTATATAAAATAAATGATATATATATATAACAAAAATGACATAAAAATTACATATGCAAACAAAAAAACTACAAAGGTGGAGACTTACCCATCTCCCCTCACTCCTCACCAGGAGGCACGGGTATCTCAGGATCTCTAGAAAAGTCTATCCCTGCATATGGGTAATCCTCGATCACAGGGATCTTCCATGACAACCACGCAAATAAGTCATCATCGAAGGAATCATTGGTCCTTCCACCACCCTGTTGTGGCAGTAATACTGCCCATCTACACACTACAGGAAAACAGGCCTGATGTCCTCATACTACTTCCCGAGGACTAAAGCTCGGATCTCTCTCAAAGAGGAATGAACAAAAAATCGTCCCAAACCCGAAGTTCCTTTGTGTCCGCTGTCGGCAATCTGTCAATTGCCTCTTCATGCACTCGAGCAGTGTGGTACTCCAGTAAAAAATCTGTGCATTCAAGCACTGGATAAAACAATTCATCTATGTGCGAGATGCCTGATGCAAGGCTGCTGAACCGGTAATTCGCCCAATCAGTAATAATATCGCCTGCAGTGATAGGTTAGTGATCTTATTGATGGGTACCTAGGAGACCGCACGGTCAGTCCCAGCCTCACAGTGCTCGACTATCAGTTCCGATATCTTATTCGGTCCCACAGGAAACATCCTGAAGTTGACAGGTTCCCCTCTCCTTGAGAGGCCAGTCAAAAAATAGATATCCTCAGTGGTGGGCACCAGTGATTTCCCCTCTAGCATGAAGGCCTCTGCATCAGGGTGCCAGTAGTCAATCAAGGCATTAAGTATCCTTGGTTGCGCTCGCATAAATGGACACAGGAAGAACTTCAGTAAACCACATTGCATCAACACGGCCATGACATTCTGATCTCCCGCAACCAACTCACTGATTGCTTCATGCTCCCTTTCCCTCCACTAGACATACATCCTTCCAACACAACAAAGTTCAGGAGGGTCAGTACTTGCCCTTTAGTTCTCTTTTTGCTACAAAAGGGGGGTCCACGCGCGTTGTAGAGGTGACAGTCATGTGTACACGCAGGCAGACTTTACTCTGCCCGAGTGTACATGCGGCCTGTCCAGAGACAACTCACGTGTACCTAGGGCCGAACTTTTAAAGGTCGACGCCCACCCAAAAAATGAAAGAAAATGCAAAATTGAGGAATTGAATAGATAGATAAGGGAGTTTGTACTTACTTGGTCCAAGCAGAAGTTCGTTTCATCCACTGTAGCTCCCGAAATCACTGTTTTTAGCAAACGGGGTCTTTTGGCTCCAGAGTAAATTTCCAAATCAACAATAGTGATAATGAGCTGCCAGCTTCTATTTATAGACTTTTTGGCCTCTTTTTGTCACTTTTTTGGCCTCCCTTATCAGTTTCTTTATACCAAAAACCATTTAGAGTGATTCAAGAGTTATACGGGAGGGATTTGATCAGGTATTGGGAAACTTTTTTTGAGTTTTGAGAAAATTTTGATGGTCCATGAAATTTTTTCCAAGAATCAACTTGAGCATATAGGTTAGGTTACTACCCCGACTTTTGCATCTTTGTCGTTGGGAAATAATACCCTACAGACTAGCAAGCTAGGGCCAAAGTTGCATGCAGATAATGACCTTAAAGAAATCACTTTTAACCTACCACCCAAAACTTAAAACCCTTTTTTCACATACATGCATGGAAATGAACTACTAACCTTTTACTGATGTTTGGTGTAGATCCTCCATTGCGCCTTGCCCGCTTACTTGCGCTGCTCCTTCCAAAGTTCACCTGTAATCAAGAAAACACACTACGCATGCATGCTACTTTTCTACTTGATGGTCAGAAATTAAGCATAAATTACAAAAACCACATATAACTCATGCATTGGGACGGGAAAAGTATTCTTTTATTATATTCAAAATGACTCAACTTACAATCAATGTTGAGACCGACCACCGTTCCTTGATCCTGATCCTGGGCTCCTCCTCTTCTTTGTCCTCCAACTGCTTTGCTTGAATTCTTCTTAGGCTTGAGGAAAGTCTAAAGGGTTGGGATAAATGGATTCGGAAATTGGGTAGAGTTTCTTTGCTATCTTTTTCCTCCTCCAAATAGTACCCCTACCCCTTCTTTTATAGGATGGAAGTAGCTAGGGTTTTGGAAGAACTCTCGGCCATGCATGGCTGGGAGTTTCAGTTAACTGACCCATAGACTTTTGTCCCGTCGGAAACTTTCCTATTTTTGTGCTTTGTTAGGTAAATGCGGGCTGTAGTAGGCCTACCAGCGTTCCAACGCATGCAGTAGTAGGCCTGCCAACGTTCCAACACATGCAGTAGTGGGTTAGGGCACGTGTGACTTAACCCAAGAGGATTTTCAAAGAGGTTTCTCAGCAGATGTTTTGGCAATGAAGGGATATCAGTTGGCCTGATGCCAGGTAAGCATGTGTGGTGTAATTTAGGGTTATAACAGATGCCCCCTAATGTGTGAGGTCAGAAGAGCATCTGATGGCCGAAATACATTACCAATTCTTTACCAATCTGTACTGAAATAATGAATGAGTGAGCCCAAGAATCAGGAGTCAGGAGGTACCGTCTGCAAAATAACAAATGTCTCACCGAGGCGGGCATACCCATGCTCGGGAAAAAATAGAACCATGGCTACCAATCAAATACACTGTAGATCCATGTCAAATAACTACAAAGAGTAGCCGCGAACAATACACAGTGGAGCTACATCTCGAAATCAGAAAGATATACATATAAAGTATCCATCTCCCAGAAGTTGATTCAGTGTGATGGCTGTACTTCAGAGCTCGAGAAACAACTTCAAAATCTTCTAAACTCGGGTAGGAGTGTAATATGAGTGTACAACTGCACTACCCAGAGGTCTTTGACGGCTCGTCGGTTATGGACTTGATAATCTTGATGATCGGACTGAAGGCTTCAGTGATTTCGAACAAAGACTTGATTGGACATTTAGGATGGCTGGGTATGCGGACAAGAGACATAATGCAGAAGGGCCGACTTAGGCTTAGTGACAAACTTCCCTTGGATAATAGCATGACAAGTGATAAGACTCAGGCAACATATCTGTTAATCATAAGTCTACGAAGCAGGAGGCAACACAAACTCTGCATATGTTTGGAAGAGTAACCAAATGATGGAGGACACAACTCTATATAGCGAGCAAATATTCCTAAGGTCGTACTACATCCCATAGTCTGATGATCAAACAGACAGATGTGCTTCATCCAAGGGCGACTCATGATGCTGCCAATAAAGAAAATACTTTTCCCATCCTCTTTTTGGGGTATATTTGATTTTTTTTGTTCTTTTTGATAATTTTTGAAAAAGAATAAAGGAATATTACGTTACAATGGAGGGACGAGTACTGCAAACATACAAGTTCAAGGCACAAGGACAAGACTGATGTTCTGGGAAATGATACTCGGAAAAAATCCTCCAGTGGCCAAAGGTGTTAAGACGCAGAAGAAACTGTTACAAGGCTGATGGGTAAGGTATTCAAATGCGGTTGATAGAACACACAATGGTAACGTCCTTCGATGTAAGTTTAACAAGCCCATAGAAGGTAAGCTTGGTGGTTTTTCATATTTAGAGAGTCTGAAAAATCATAAAAGGAAACTCCATTGGGGTACCTTTTTCGACAATAGTCTAGTCGGTTCGAAAAAGGGATAAACTATCACCGACCAGACATCAATTCAAAACCATTTTAACGAGTGTGAAAAGGACAAGATCACTCGGCTATTTTTTCACTTTTAAGGAGTCTGAAAAAAGCTTAACGATGGACTCCAGCAGGAATGTTCTTCTAGACCAATTTAACGAGTGTGAAAGAATAAGGTCACTCAGCGATCTTTTCAATTTTAGGGAGTCTGAAAAGAGCTTAACTATGGACTCTCGGGGCATTTCTTTTTCGTAAATTTAGTCCCTCAGGCCCGAAAAAGGGATAAAATTATACCTGAGGATACTCTTCTAAAGAATGGGAATTCAATAGAGTGTTCCTTTGTTCGTACAGTTGACCGTCCGGACCGAAAAAGGGGCAAACTACCGCTGGACAGACGTGACTTCAAATTTCAGTTTAACGAGCGTGAAAGGTCACAAGATCGCTCGACAATCTTTTCATGTTTAGAGGGTCTGAAAAGGGCTTAAAAGGAGACCCATTATGTTTTGGGAGTTCGGAGGGTAAGTCAAAGAGTGAAAAAGACCCATGCAAATGAGGCTCAAACTCATATTCAGGAAATACTATATGGACTCCCGAGCCTACAATGTTGTTAGAAACAACATGGACACCATAATGCAACCAGGACCTACCTAAGGCATCCATGTTTTGGTAAGCTCTACCACCAAGTTGCGACACTTCTAGAGAAGATATGACGGTTCCGTGTCACAACCGAATGGGATCGATCCTATATCATAAGAAGAAAAGGCAACGAGATGCAACAGTTGGGATGAAATCCTATCCTATATGCTCAAGTTGATTTTTGAAAAAATAAATTTTTTATGGACCGTCAATAATTTTTATTTTTATTTTTCGAAACTCAATAAAAATTGTCCCAATACCTAATCAAATCCCTCCCATATAACTCCTGGATGACTCTAAATGGTTTTTGGTATAAAGAAACTGATAAAGGGGCCCAAAAGAGTGACAAAAAGAGGCCAAAAAGTCTATAAATAGAAGTTGGCAGCTCATTATCACCATTGCTGATTTGGAAATTGACTCTGGAGCCTAAAGACCCCCTTTGCCAAAGATCGTGATTCCGGAAGCTACGGTGGACGAAACGAACTTCTGCTTGGACCAAGTAAGTACAAACTCCCTTCTCTTGCAATTCAATACTTCTTTTATAGCTTTTTAGTTTATTTTGGGGGTGGGCGTCGACCTCAAAAAGGTCGGCCCTAGGAAAATGCGGGCTGTCAAGGGACAGCCCGCGGGTACCCGCGGGCAGAGAAAAGACTGCCCATGGGTACCCGCGACTGTCGCCTCTACAGGCCGCGGGTACACCCCTCGCGTGGTGAAAAACCACTATTAAAAGTATTGACCCTCCTTTTTGCTTTGTTGTGTTGGAAGAATGTATGTTCAGTGGAGGGAGAGGGAGCACGAGGTCGCCAATGAGTTAGTAGATGCAGATCCGAACGTTGTGGCCATGCTGACACAGTGTGGTTTAGTGAAATTATTTTTATGTCCATTTATGCACGTGCAACCAAGGCTACTGAATGCCTTGGTTGATTACTGGCACCCTGTTATAACCCTAAATTGCACCACACATGCTTACCTGGCATCAGGCCAACTCATGTCTCTTCATTTCCAAAGCCATGCTGAATAAAACCTTGAAAAACCTCTTAAATTAAGTAACCCGTGCCCTAACCCATTACTGGGCGCGTTGGAACACTGGCAGACTTACTACTGCACGCGTTGGAACGCTGGCTGGCCCACTACAGCCCGCGTTTACCTAACAAAGCACAAAAACAGGAAAGTTGCCGACATGACGAAAAGATTTGGGTCAGTTAACTGGAACTCCCAGCCATGCATGGCCGAGAGTTTGTCCAAAACCCTAGCTCCTTCTAGCCTATAAAAGAAGGGGTAGGGGTACTATTTGGAGGAGGAAAAAGATAGCAAAGAAACTCTGCCCAATTGCCGAATCCATTTGTCCCAACCCTTTAGCCTTTCCTCAAGCTTAAGGAGAATTCAAGCAAAGCAGTTGGAGGACAAAGAAGAGGAGGAGCCCAGGATCAGGATCGCGGAATGGTGGCCGGTCTCTATCATTATTGTAAGTTGATTCATCTTGAGATTAATAAAAGAATACTTTTCCCGTCCCAATATGCGAGTGATATATATATTTTATTTGGTTTATGCGTAATCTCTAACCCTTAGGTAGAAGAATAGCATGCATGCGTAGTGTTTTGTCTTGATTGCAGGATTGTCTTTGGAAGGAGCAGCGAGAGTAAGCGGATAAAGCGCAATGAAGGATATACATCAAACATCGATAGAAAAAGGTTAGTAGGTCTCTTCCATGCTTGTGTGTGAAAAAGGGGTTTGAGTATTGGGGGGATAGGTTAAAAGTGTTTTCTTTGAGGTCATGATCTGCATACAAGTTCAGCCCTAGCTTGTTAGTCCGTAGGGTATTAATTCCCAACAACACACCCAGATGCAGAGGCATTCATGCTAGAGGGGCAATCCTTGGTGCCCACCACCGAGGACATTTACTTTTTGACTAGCCTCTCAAGGAGAGAAGAACCAGTCAACTTTCAGACATTTCCTGCGGGGCCGAGCAAAGTCTCGGAGCTTATAGACGAGTACTGTGTGGCTGGGACCGATCATAGGAATTCATCGGTACCCGTTAGTAGGATTACCAGCCTCACTCTACAGACTATTCTATCGCTTATTGGGCGGATTACCGGCTCAGCAGCCGTGCATCAGGCTTCGCGCGCACGGATGAACTGTGCGATCCAGTGCATGAATGCACACATTTTTTATTCGAGTACCACATTGTTAGAGTGTATGAAGAGTCACCTGACAACATGTCGACAGCGGACACACAGGAACTTTAGGTTTGGGGCCATCCTGTGTTCATTCTTCTTTGAGAGAGTTCCATGTTTTAGTCCTCGGCTAACAGTACGAGGACATCTGGCCACTTTCCCCGCAGTATGCAGATGGGCAGCGTTAATGCCGCGACAGGGTGGTGGAAGGACCATAGAGGCCTTTGACGATGACTCTTTTGCTTGGCTGTCATGGCAGATCCCAGCTATAGAGGACTACCCATATGTAGGGATTGACTTCTCCAGAGATACAACGATACCAGTCCCTCCTGGTGAGGAGCGAGGGGAGATGGGTAAGTCTCCACCTATACATTTTTTTTTGTTTTCATATGTAATTTTTATGTCTTTTTGATATATATATCATGTTTTTGTATACCAGAGTTTTTGATGGGTGAACGTTTATTGCATGCAGATGTGGGACCCGTGCGACCTGCCGATTATGAACAGAATAGGCGTCGCCCACGACCAGAAGCCGCAGCTGCCGCTGCTGGAGGAGCAACAGTAGCCGAGAACCTCCCACCAGGAGAGGCCGAGAGAGTCCTGAGGTGGATTCAGGGGAACTTTACTGCGCTCACTCGCACAGTTCCCATGGCAGAGATAGAGGATCTGCCGCCCTCCATGCAGACTCATGTTGTGGGGGCACCTCGGACATGGGTCTGATTGTTTAGGCATTTAGCCCAGGTTGTACATGATTATAATAGGGCCCATAGGCCCTGAGTAGACTTTAGTCTTTTATGTGCCACGAGCACTGATATGTATATATTTTTTGAGGGCATAAGCCCAGTGACTCATTATTGTTCCCACTTTTGAGGCATTTGCACCCATCTATGTACTCTGAGGGTTTTATGATGTTTATATACGATTTTTATCTCTTTTTTGTGTCTTATGGATTATGTGTACAAAAATGTATCTACATGTTTATGTTCATGATCTTTTTATATGTGAGCAAGATGCCAATCTAAAATGTGATTAGCTAGAGTATTTGTGATTTGATTTAGAGTCCTAGGAACATGAAAATATGTAATATAATCAACGTTGCATTCCAAGAGACATACCCTAAGGAATCATCGGTGTAAAGTTGGGTCATGAACTCGGTATATTCTGTTTAGCTGCGACACAACCAGTTGAGTGTCTAGATAGACTCGGAGACGAGAGATACCCAATGACAAAGCGTCATGAAGCAACTCAATAACTGCACTATACTCAGCAACATTATTTGTGGTGCCGCCTAAGCATATACCTCTGGAAGATAACAACTGACCCTGTGGTGTAAAGATTACCCAAGCTGCGGAAGCAAGCCTCCACAGGTGTCAACTAGCACCGTCCGCATACCCAATGAACACCTTAGATTCACTTGACATATTCCATATTGATGAAGGATAACATCAATGACACGTCCATAACACTTTTTCCAAAAGAAATGTAAAAAATTAATAGTACAAAGACTATACATATGTTACAAAAAGTTACACACAGTGACCGTTCTATGAGTAATACTTCTTGAGGTAGAGCCCATTTCTAGGCTATGCCAAAGCATTCCCTTCAAAATTGACCAAACGATAAGTGCCCTTCTTTAACACCTCTTTAATAATGAAGGGTCCGAACCACATGGGTTTAAACTTTCCTGCCCCCACGGGGTCCTTATCTTGGTCATAGACCAGGACAAGGTCGCCCTAAGAAAAAATCTGAGGATGAACGGACCTATCATATTGACACTTGACCTTCCATTTATGAGCCTCATTGGCCAGAGCCACAACACGACGCTGTTCATCAAGCTTCTCAAGGTGTACTAACCATTCCTCAAGTGGAGAAGTGTATGGCAATAACTGTACTGCCAATTTCAGATATGGGATTTGACATTCGATGGGCAAGACTGCCTCCAGCTCGTAAACAAGTTGGAAAGGTGAGAAACCGGTTGCAGTCTTAACTGATGTTCGGTAAGCCCATAATGCCGAGTATAACATCAAATGTCAGTTTGACTTGGCTGAGTTGATAGTTCATTGTACCATCGTCTTAAGCGTTTTGTTCACAGCTTCCACCTGCCCATTGGATTGGGGGTAGTAAGGTGATGAATGTTCCTGCCGTAACCCAAGATTTGACGTTAACTCGGCCATCATTTGATTTTGAAAGTGACTGCCATGATCAGTGACAATCTCTCTTGGGATGTTGAACCGTGCTATAATGTGGTTGAATAAGAAGAGAGCTGCAGTCTCTCCATCATCCTTAAACATTGGCATAGCTTCGACCCACTTAGTGAAGTAGTCGACAACTACGATGATATAGCGGTGACCCCTTGCTGACGGGGGGTTGCATGTAGTGTAGTCAATCCCCCACTAAGTGAAGGGACCAACTGTGATGACAGGAAACATAGGAGCTGGATGTGCCCTCATCTTCCGTGAGAAGACTTGGCACGGATGGCACTTCTTGACCGACTTGATACAATCTTTGATAAGTGTGGGCCAGAAGTAACCTGCTCGTAAAATATTTTGGGCTGTTGCCAACCCAGATAAGTGACCTCCACAAGCTCCTATATGACAATCGTTGAGCACTATGACGGCCTCCTCATGAGTGAGACATCGACGCAAGATGAAGTCTACACCTCTCCGATACAACGTATCATTGAGTATGAGATAATTCTTAGCCTGATGGCCTATCCGCCGACGCTCATCACGAGAAGCAGAGGTGGGGCACTTCAAAGTCTAAAGATAGATTAGTATATCTTCGTACCAGGGGTCTGACGATTCAATCAAAAACATATCCCTCCCGATAGGCGATTCCTCAGGCACAACGTCACCTGACTCAACTGGAAGTTCCAAAATAATTTCTGCGAAGACCAATGACTTCTTGGACTTTGCTGAAATGAAGTCTAAGTCAAATTCTTGGAGGATGACCATCCATCTACTAATTTTTCCGCCGATAACTCGTTGTGTCAACATGTACTGGAATGGATTCATGACAGCAATGACGGTGGTCCTACGAAACATAACATAATGACGGAACCGTTGAACGGCATGAACTGCCGCCAACACAAGTTTTTCTAGATGGGAATAATTAAGTTCCGGTCCTACGAGGCCTCGGCTTAGGTAATAGATCACGTATTCTGAAAACGAATCATCTTCCTGAACTAAAACCATGCCTATAGTTGACTCTGCGGCAGCCAGAATTAATAGGAAATCCTTGTTATAATTAGGTGGCCATAGCAGAGGCGCAGTTGTGAGGGCGTGTTTTAATGCGTCGAAAGAGCATTGAGCGGCTTCGTCCCAGAAAAAGGGAACATATTTCTTCAGTAAACGCATAAATCCGTTGGTGATTTCGGCATAGTTGGTGATGAAGCGTCGTAAGAAGTTCGCCTTGCCTTGAAGACTTTGAAGTTGTAAGATTGTTCGTGGGGGGGGCAACTGGATTATTGCCTCCACCTTAAGAGGATCCAACATGATCCCTGTTGTTGATACAAGGAAACCTAACAAACGTCCTGACGTGACGCAAAAGATGCACTTGTTGGGATTCAAGCGAATCCTGAAGTAGCGATAGCGTTCGAAGATTAGTCTGAGGTGCATAGGATGATCCTTGCGCTTGCGAGAGCGTGATGCTAAATCATCTAGATAGGCCTCGACTATATGTTTGAGGTCAGGAAATGCAAAATATATGGCCCTCTGGAAAGTGGCTCCAACATTCTTGAGGCCAAAAGGCATCTTACGATAGGTGAATGTACCCCACGGACAAATGAATGCCGTTTTGTGTTGGTCCTCAGGTTTGATTTGGATTTGATTATAGCCCGAAAAACCATCCATGAACGAAAAGGCTTCACAACTGGTACATTCATCAATGATCTGGTCAATGAATGGGGTTGGATAATTATCTTTTGGACATGCCTTGTTCAAATCACGGAAATTGGTACATACACGAATCATGCCTTGTTTTTTATCGATCGGCACGGGGTTTGACATCCATTGAGTCAAATGAATAGGGTAAATGAACCCTGCCTTGAGCAATTTCTCAACTTCACTTTTAATGGTTGCTGCTTTCTTAGGATTAACTGGACGAAGTTTTTGTCGAACATGCTTGGCATCAGGATATGTCGTGATTTCATGTTCAACTATTTTCGGATCGATACCTGGCATTTCCTCATAAGACCAGGCAAAAACGTCGCAGAATTCTTTGAAAAGATCCGTGTAAATATGAATCTCTTCGGGGGAGCAATCTGCCCCGACGAAGACATTCTCCATGATGCTAGGGTTGAGGGAGATGTTGATAGGTATGGTTTCAGCGATAGTCGCCATATTTCCCTAAACATAAATTTTTTGGGTAGCTAAGAGGTTAATAGGACACGGCTGATCTCCCGTCATGGTGATAGTGAATTCCCCTACCTCGATTCAGCATAACTTTGGGAGGAAATATGATATATGATGAAGATCGTCCCAAGGTTTGTCCAGACTAGTCATTGCTTCGATTACTGCTTCGTCGGAAGGCAAGACTAAGTCTAACGAATCGATGGTAGCAAGAGAATCCTGAGCCCAAATAGGCTCTGGAAGTGGATCCAACTCTTGTGCGGGAGTCGGATCAGGGTTATCTGAAGCTTGCTGGACTAAAGATTACGCTACTTCAACAACCGACAAGGGCATGGACATGCCGGAGTGCCCTGTCTCATCCATCGTGGCTGATGGGGAAGGAAGAATCCACGGATCCTCAAAGTAAGTCATGCAGAACGACGAAACATGAAAAATATCAGCCTTGTGGTGACTCTATATAAACTAGACATCGTTAGGAGGAGGTGGGTAATCAAAGGTACCCATCAAGGATGGAAACAAACCAACTCCTACATTAACAATGCCGGGCTAAGGATTATCAGTCATGGGAACCGTGGATGCCCCCAAAGCTGGGTCAGGTCTAGAGAAGGACAATTGGTCAATGGTCACTATCCGACCCTTGTGTGGAAACAACAAGACTCAAAAAACTGTAGCGACCACAGCTTGCATAGCATAAGTCCAACTCCGACCTAACAAGATGTTATAATCGAGGGGAGCGTCGACTACCTCTACTTCAACACACACGGTCTTCCCGCCCAATTGCACAGGGAAGGAAGGAACGATGCCATGTGGTCGTAAAGAACGGTCGTCGAATGCAGTGAGGAGAGTAGGTGATGGAGACAAAGCGGGCTGACCAATGGCTTTCCAACATGCTAACGACATAACGCAAGTCGAAGCGCCCTCGATGACCACCGTGCAGAAGATATTCCATGTAAAAGTTTTCGTGGGATGAGCCACTACTATCTGAAACGCGACGTGGTAAGGCAGACGAGGTTTCAAGTTGGTCGTATCTAACATGATGGTACCCGGGTTACAAGTCTCAGTAGAGCCTAAAGCAGTCAACAAGGCTTTCCTCTGAGCAGGGCAACTTTGGAGGACCTCCAAAGCGGACATTGCGCAAGGGGTTTGTGATAAATCTTCCACCACAGAGTAATTATGGGCGGCCCTTGCGTTTGGGTTGTGAGAAGCTTTCTTAAATGCACCCTTTGGGATGCGTGTCATTGTTTCTCCCAACGTCTTCTCGATTTGTAGAGGAAGAGATGGGATCTCAGCTTCTTTACCCTTCTCAGAGGCACTTGGTTTACTATAGTCGTGCGCTCTAGTCGTTATTAAAGCATGACCCCTAACCATATATACGTTCGCGGCTGAGGAACTGTTTGGAGGAGGGCAGGTTTCCTGGCTGCCCCCTTCGGCGCTTGTAGAGGATTGAGTTAAATTTTTCCCATGCTAAAAGGGATTAGTCAACACAGCTTGCTGCTGCTGTGTGACAAACGTTTGGGCCTCTGCAAGTCAAGGATATAGATGGGTAGGGTGGTCTTCCGCACACAAGTTGCATGGATACCTCACCTTCGGTTTTTCTGTAGTTCCCTTGCTAGCAGTATCAGTGGGTTTTTTATCCCCCTTACCCTTCTTGCGTTGTTTTTTATTCCCTTCAGGCTGCTGGGGGGCCTTTGGGTTAGTCGTCTACACAGAGTGTACTTCCGACGTTTGGGTAGGAGGAGTAGCCAAAGAAGTAGTCTGGCTGGCCGTTGAGTGTTTTATAGATAACTGTTGCAATTGTTTTGTCAATTGCTCAGTGGGCTTCGTTTGTGCCGAACCAACGATGCCATCGGCATGTGGTCCGACTAGCTGTCTAGTTTTATCCAGTATCGATCGTGGTGCATCCGGCAAGATGTTGTATAATAAACCAGACTGAGAATAGATGAGCTCAAACTGTTGAACCCTCATGATGGCATCTTCTTCGGAGAAAACCCCATAAGTTGCGACGTCTTTGGATAATTGCGGTACTAAAGACTTAACGAACCACTCAAGCAGGAATTCTGGTGGAACCGGTACTTTGATTAGACTCTTTCTACGTCTCCACTCTCAGATATGATCCGAGATATGGTCCGCTGTCGTCTGTTCGAAATTGGCAAGAAGCTCTATGCCCGCGTCGTATCTCACAGGTAACTGGAAATGGTTAAGGAAGGCCATAGCCAGTTCGCTAAAATAAGAATATCGTGAGTGATCAAGCTCGATGTACGATTTCACGGCACTCCCGATAAGAGTGTGTTGAAACAATCGCAACTGGACGGAGTCATCTTTCAGTGAGTTAGATGAACACCAAAGGTGGAAAGTAGTCACATGATCACCTGGATCTTCATTAGGCTTGGCCTCGAACTTTGGAATGTCGGAAGGAAACTTCGTTGGCATAGGAGGCCAACGTGGATTGTGACAAATAGGATCATTTAACAACCTTGTCAAATTGGGCAAGTGTAACGTCGCCAGGAATGGTAGTTTGGGTTGCTGCTGATAGCCTGGGAAAAAGGGTCTTGGAGTTTGACTGGCACCAGGTTACCAGGAAAAGTTTGGTTGCTCGCCCGGATTATGGTAGAAACCATGGCCCTGACCAGCGTAAGGATTTTGCATCTGAGGAGACATCATTGGCTGATTCCCCATAAAGGACATAGGATGTTGGGCATTCATCGTGTTTGACGGACTTTGGGAAGGATTACCCCATGCCGGTCCTGCGGGGAGAGGCATAGAAGTCTGTCCAAGGTTCCATTGACTGTGGAAAGAATTACCCCAGAACGACATTCCAGAGGAAGGAACGGATCCTTCTCCTGAGTTCCAAGGTCCTGCTATATGTGCCGCCGGTGCAGGAATAATAACCTGTGCCGGAGTAGATTGTCCAAAGATGGGAGTGCCCCGAGATGGAAAAGCAGTGGATACGAAAGTGTTGTTACCAAACGTCCCGTTCCAAACAAACGGTGACGAACCTACCGAAAGTATTTGCACAAGTGTTCCTTGACTCCCGGCTCCAAATAAACTCGTGTGTGCAGGCTGCCTGGCGGACTGCTAATGCAGACCACCAAGCGAAGAGGACGAAGGAGGGATATGACCTCCAGTGTAAGGAAAAGTGTTAAAAGGGAAAGGAATGCCCCCAAGTTGACCCTACAGAGGAGCGTTAGAGCTCCCTGCCCCCAAACCCAAAGTCTGTAAAGTGGAGTTAGTGAGTGCAAGACTTGTACCTGAACTAGGCATACCATATGAGAATGGAGAGCCTGACGCACTAGGTGTGAAAGGATTTGTGGCCGCCATGGTAGATGGGGTCGGTCCACTGTGCGAGGTAGTTGTGGCCGAGACCATGGTGGCCCAGACCGACGATGACAAGTTAGGAGAGGCTTCTCCTGTGGTAGCAACGGTGGTGGGAATGGAAGAATTCCCAGAGGAAGTAACAATGTTTGGTTCCATAACTGTGTGAGGCACTAACACGCGTTCGTAAAATTGAATTGGCACAATAACTTGCAGCCAAGTATTAGTGGTTGGGGTTTCAACCGAACCAAGATTGACAGTTGATTCCTCCGGGAGTTGTTCAGGCTCAATGGTTTGTAACCCGGTTGCTTCGAAAGACCCTTGTTGGTCTAGCTTCCACCTCAATGGTGGCGGGGGTGGCTCAAGTATAACCGGCGGCAGGCCCAAGAGCCTTCGTGACCGACGGAGCTCGGGATCCTCCACTGTGTGAGAATATCCATGACACGCTAAGGTATTCTACACATTCAAACAGTAACACACACTAAAAAGAATCCCTTAAAAGATAAGACAAGCAATCACTAACTATTTTGAAGAACAGTTACAACAACCAACACTAGAGCAACTTACCGGTGCAAGTGAAAATCGAAAACTGAAGCACCCTCTGGGTATACTCTGCAAAGCATAGCCCGATGTCTGTCCTAGGTATCGTGGTATACCCCCGCAGTCACCTGTGTATGTCCCTAAAAAGATTGGCAACTAGTTTCCCAGCACGCGAACAGTCACCAGGTGGGTACAGTCGATAGTCGAGTAGACCACAATGAGCAGGGTATCAAGCCCGAAACCTGTCAAGGGTATCAAGAGAAAATGGTCCGAAAGACAACTGAGGACCTCTAACAGATTCGAGATCCACGAAGCTCCGTGGCAAATGCAAACGATGGAATCCCAAGACCAATCCTCGATATGTGTTCTCCACTATGCTTGGTCTGGCTTTGGAGGGGTTATCTCCGCTACCTTTCCTTACGCGACCTCATGTTTATCCCCTGTGTTAGAGGGGGTCCCGGATAAATTCCACATAACTGGACTTCTAAACTCCCTATCACAGACTCCAATGTTTGGTTTTGAGTGGCCTTGGAGAGTTTCCTCTCCAACCTATTCCAAGGCCCTAGTCCTGAGCTAGTGTATGAACCCTACAAACAAAAGGTCTAATAGATTTTAAATTAGCATTGCTTTTATGGGATTTTTTACGTCACAAGGTATGGAGGTGAAACTGATGGTGTGTAAAGACTCAAAGAAAAAATGAATGAAAAATGATGGAAACAAAAACTTTTACTGAATGCAAAAATCAACAACTTTTCACAAAGAAAGACTTCTTTTTCTTTTCAATTTTGCTAAGATTTCATGCAGCAAACATAAATGAATTTTCGCTCAACTATGAGCTACTTATGCTCTAAATGCACTGCCAAAACTTATGAACAAAAAGACTTCTCCCTAGCTATTGATGCAACAACACAATCTTCAAACGAAGAAGAAAATGCAAAAGCGATATATATATATTTTTATTTGAGTGCTAAATGAAGCAACAAAGGGAAAATTCCGACAAGCACAAAACCAAGAAAACAAAATCAAATTATGGCTTAAAGCGCAGATCGCAAAGAACCAGAGAAAAGACACTCTATGGAAATCAAGAAAGCATCGACTCTTATGCTTGTCTAAAAACCATGAAACACAATTGTTTTTATTTTTTATCTTTTCTATCCAACATCAACTAAGAAAAAACAGGCTAAGGATAAGAGGCCCTAACCTACTAACTGCGCAATACTAGACTCAAACTCCTAAGAGGAACACTTCTCACCATAGGAGGGGATGAATGCCCCACCTTGATTGAAAAGAAACCTGTCAAGCCTGCTATTGTCATTGAAACAACACGCGTACAAATGCGTGCTGAGCTATAACAGAGCGCAGGTACCCACGGGCTGAACTAGCACAGGCCGCGTGTAGGTATAAAATCCAAGAAAAAACTGAACACAGGCAGCCCAGACCTGGAAGAGGCCTCTGGTATTGACAACCAGTGTCTCTTGAAGGCTTGGATGCTTCTTCCAACAGAAAAGAAAAATAATTACAAAGAATAACCAAATGCAATAAATCAAACTGAGACAAGACTACGAACCAACAAGACTCAGACAGGATCCTGAAAGCCCCCTGAGAATGTATAATTCTGATAGGGAAGAGGAGGACTACCTCTCAAGCTCTCTGACTCCTACATGCTACTGAAACCTCTACAACAGGCGTTCAAACACGGGCTATAGAAGGTTAGGGCACGGGTTACACACGTGCAGGCCTTCTGCAGGCCGCGTGTACCTCTGTGTGTCCCGATAATTACCGTCAAGCAACAATCAATGAAAAACTGCTATAAAGAACCAGGTTCCCTGCTAGCTCTGACCTAACAGAAAACAAAAAAACAAAGAAACAAAAAATCTAATCCCTTAAACTACCAAAAAAGCCTCAACTAAATCCGGAAACCCTAAGAGTATCATCCCTAGTGGAGTTTCCAATTCTGTTGTTGGGAAATAATACCCTACGGACTAGCAAGCTAGGGCCAGAGTTGCATGCAGATAATGACCTTAAAGAAATCACTTTTAACCTACCACCCAAAACTTTAAACCCTTTTTTCACATACATGCATGGAAAGGAACTACTAACCTTTTTACTGATGTTTGGTGTAGATCCTCTGTTGCGCCTTGCCCGCTTACTTGCGCTGCTCCTTCCAAAGTTCACCTGCAATCAAGACAAAACACTATGCTTGCATGCTACTTTTCTACTTTAGGGTTAGAAATTAAGCATAAATTACAAAAACCACATATAACTCATGCATTGGGATGGGAAAAGTATTCTTTTATTATATTCAAAATGACTCAACTTACAGTCAATGTTGAGACCGGCCACCGTTCCTTGATCCTGATCCTGGGCTCCTCCTCTTCTTTGTCCTCCAACTTATTTTCTTGAATTCTTCTTAGGCTTGAGGAAAGGCTAAGGGGTTGGGAATAATGGATTCGTAAATTGGGCAGAGTTTCTTTGCTATCTTTTTCCTCCTCCAAATAGTACCCCTACCCCTTCTTTTATAGGCTAGAAGGAGCTAGGGTTTTGGACGAATTCTCGGCCATGCACAGCTGGGAGTTTCAGTTAACTGACTCATAGCTTTTTGTCCCGTCGAAAACTTTCCTGTTTTTGTGCTTTGTTAGGTAAACGCGGGCTGTAGTAGGCCTGCCAGCATTCTAACGCATGCAGTAGTAGGCCTGCCAGCGTTCCAACTCGTACAGTAGTGGGTTACGGCGCGTGTGACTTAACCCAAGAGGATTTTCAAAGAGGTTTCTCAGCAGATGTTTTGGCAATGAAGGGATATGAGTTGGCCTGATGCCAGGTAAGCATGTGTGGTGCAATTTAGGGTTATAACAGATGCCCCCTAATGTGTGATGTCAGAAGAGCATCTAATGGCCAAAATACATTACCAATTCTTTACCAATCTGTACTGATATGCTGAATGAGTGAGCCCAAGAATCAGGAGTCAGGAGGTGCCGTCTGCAAAATAAAAAATGTCTCATCGAGGCGGGCATACCCATGCTCGGGAAAAAATAGAACCATGGCTACCAATCAAATACACTATAGATCCATGTCAAATAACTACAAAGAGTAGCCACGAACAATACACAGCGGAGCTACATCTCAAAATCAGAAAGATATACATATAAAGTATCCATCTCCCAGAAGCTGATTCGGCCTGATGGCTGTACTTCAGAGATCGAGCAACAACTTCAAAATCTTCTAAACTCGGGTAGGAGTGTAATATGAGTGTACAACTGCACTACCCAGAGGTCTTCGACGGCTCGTCAGTTATGGACTTGATAATCTTGACGATCGGACTGAAGGCTTCAGTGATTTCGAACAAAGACTTGATTGGACATTCAGGATGGCTGGGTATGCAGAAAAGAGACATAATGCAGAGGGGCCGACTTAGGCTTAGTGACAAACTTCCCTTGGATAATATCACGACAAGTGATAAGACTCAGGCAACATATCTGTTAATCATAAGTCTACGAAGCAGGAGGCAACGCAAACTCTCCATATGTTTGGAAGAGTAACCAAACGGTGGAGGACACAACTCTATATAGTGAGCAAAGATTCCTAAGG
>ML783540.1:193670-230998 GCA_009831015.1 Picea engelmannii | reverse complement strand
CATATCTGTTAATCATAAGTCTACGAAGCAGGAGGCAACGCAAACTCTCCATATGTTTGGAAGAGTAACCAAACGGTGGAGGACACAACTCTATATAGTGAGCAAAGATTCCTAAGGTCGTACTACATCCCATAGTCTGATGATCAAATAGACAGATGTGCTTCATCCAAGGGCGACTCATGATGCTGCCAATAAAGAAAATACTTTTCCCATCCTCTTTTTGGGGTATATTTGATTTTTTTTGTTCTTTTTGATAATTTTTGAAAAAGAATAAAGGAATATTACGCTACAATGGAGGGACGAGTACTACAAACATACAAGCTCAAGGCACAAGGACAAGACTGATGTTCTGGGAAATTATACTCGGAAAAAATCCTCCAGTGGCCAAAGGTGTTAAGACGTAGAAGCAAACTATTACAAGGCTGATGGGTAAGGTATTCAAATGCGGTTGATAGAACACACAATGGTAACGTACTTCAATGTAAGTTTAACGAGCCTAGAGAAGGTAAGATCAGTGGTTTTTCATATTTAGAGAGTCTGAAAAATCATAAAAGGAAACTCCATTGGGGTACCTTTTTCGACAATAGTCTAGTCGGTTCGAAAAAGGGATAAACTATCACCGACCAGACATCAATTCAAAACCATTTTAACGAGTGTGAAAAGGACAAGATCACTCGGCTATTTTTTCACTTTTAAGGAGTCTGAAAAAAGCTTAACTATGGACTCCGACAGGAATGTTCTTCTGGACCAATTTAACGAGTGTGAAAGAATAAGGTCACTCGATGATCTTTTCAATTTTAGGGAGTCTGAAAAGAGATTAACTATGGACTTCGGGGGGGTTTCTTTTTCGTAAATTTAGTCCCTCAGGCCTGAAAAAGGGATAAAATTATACCTGAGGATACTCTTCTAAAGAATGGGAATTCAATAGAGTGTTCCTTTGTTCGTACAGTTGACCGTCCGTACCGAAAAAGGGGTAAACTACCGCCGGACAGACGTGACTTCAAATTTCGGTTTAAGGAGCATGAAAGGTCACAAGATCGCTCGACAATCTTTTCATGTTTAGAGGGTCTGAAAATGGATTAAAAGGAGACCCGTTATGTTTTGGGAGTCTAGAGGGTAAGTCAAAGAGTGAAAAAGACCCATGCAAATGAGGCTCAAACTCATATTCAGGAAAGACTATACGGACTCCCGAGCCTACAATGTTGTTAGAAATGGCATGGACACCATAATGCAACCAGGACCTACCTAGGGCATCCATGTTTTGGTAAGATCTACCTATATCATGGTTTTGTGTCACAACAGGATGGGATCGATCCTATATCATAAGAACAAAAGGCAACAAGATGCAACAGTTGGGATGAAATCCTACCCTATATGCTCAAGTTGATTTTTGAAAAAATAAATTTTTTTATGGACCGTCAATAATTTTTATTTTTATTTTTCGAAACTCAATAAAAATTGTCCCAATACATGATCAAATCCCTCCCATATAACTCCTGGATGACTCTAAATGGTTTTTGGTATAAAGAAACTGATAAAGGGGCCCAAAAAAGTGACAAAAAGAGGCCAAAAAGTCTATAAATAGAAGCTGGCAGCTCATTATCACCATTGCTGATTTGGAAATTGACTCTGGAGCCAAAAGACCCCCTTTTCCAAAGATCATGATTTCGGGAGCTATGGTGGACGAAACGAACTTCTGCTTGGACCAAGTAAGTACAAACTCCCTTCTCTTGCAATTCAATACTTCTTTTATAGCTTGTTAGTTGATTTTGGGGGTGGGCGTCGACCTCAAAAAGGTCGGCCCTAGGAAAATGTGGGTTGTCAAGGGACAGCTCGCGGGTACCCGTGGGCAGAGAAAAGACTACCCGCGGGTACCCGCGACTGTCGCCTCTACAGGCCGCGGGTACCCCCCCCCCCCGTGCGGTGAAAAACCACTATTAAAAGTATTGACCCTCCTTTTTTCTTTGTTGTGTTGGCAGGATGTATGTTCAGTGGAGGGAGAGGGAGCACGAGGCCACTAATGAGTTATTAGTTGCAGATCCGAACGTTGTAGCCGTGCTGACACAGTGTGGTTTAGTGAAATTATTTTTATGTCCGTTTATGCGCGTGCAACCAAGGCTACTGAATTCCTTGGTTGATTACTGGCACCCAGATGCAGAGGCATTCATGCTAGAGGGGAAATCCTTGGTGCCCACCACCGAGGACATTTACTTTTTGACTGACCTCTCAAGGAGAGGGGAACCAGTCAACTTTCAGACATTTCCTGCGGGGCCAAGCAAAGTCTAAGAGCTTATAGACGAGTATTGTGTGGCTGGGACCAACATAGGACTTCCTCGGTACCCGTTAGTAGGATTACCAACCTCACTCTACAGACTATTCTATCGCTTATTGGGCGGATTACCGACTCAGCAGCCGTGCATCAGGCTTCGCGCGCACAGATGAACTGTGCGATCCAGTGCATGAATGCACACATTTTTTATTGGAGTACCACATTGTTTGAGTGTATGAAGAGTCAGCTGACAACATGCCGACAATGGAAAGACAGGAACTTCGGGTTGGGACCATCCTATGTTTGTTCTTCTTTGAGAGAGTTCTGTGTTTTAGTCCTCGGCTGACAGTACAAGGACATCTGGCCACTTTCCCCGCAGTATGCAAATGGGCAGCGTTACTTTCGCGACAGGGTGGTGGAAGGACCGTAGAGGCCTTCGACGATGAAGTTTTTGCTTGGCTGTCATGGCAGATCCCAGCTATAGAGGACTACCCATATGCGGGGATTGACTTCTCCAGAGATCCAGCGATACCAGTGCCTCCTGGTGAGGAGCGAGGGGAGATGGGTAAGTCTCCACCTATATAGTTTTTTTTGTTTGCATATGTAATTTTTATGTCTTTTTGATATATATATATATCATGTTTTTGTATACCAAAGTTTTTGATGGGTGAACGTTTATTGCATGTAGATGTGGGACCCGTGCGACCTGCCGATTATGCACAGAATAGGCATCTCCCACGGCCAGAAGCCGCAGCTTCCGCCACTGGAGGAGCAGCAGTAGCCGGGAACCTCCAGCAGGAGAGGCCAAGAGAGTCCTGAGGCGGATTGAGCGGAACTTTACTGCACTCACTCGCATAGTTCCCATGGCAGAGATAGAGGATCTTCCGCCCTCCATGCAGACTCATGTTGTGGGGGCACCTCAGACATGGGTCCGATTGTTTAGGCGTTTAGCCCAGGCTGTACATGATTATAACAAGACCCATAGGCCTTGAGCAGACTTTAGTCTTTTATGTGCCACGAGCACTGATATGTATATATTTTTTGAGGGCATAAGCCCAATGACTCGTTATTGTTCCCACTTTTGAGGCATTTGCGCCCATCTATGTACTCTTGAGGGTTTTATGATGTTTATATACGATTTTTATCTCTTTTTTGTGTCTTATGGATTATGTGTACAAAAATGTATCTACATGTTTATGTTCATGATCTTTTTATATGTGAGAAAGATGCCAATCTAAAATGTGATTAGCTAGAGTATCTGTGATTTGATTTAGACTCCTAGGAACATGAAAATATGTAATATAATCAAAGTTGCGTTCCAAGAGACGTACCCTAAGGAATCGTCGGTGTAAAGTTGGGTCATGAACTCGATATATTCTGTTTAGCTACGACACAACCAGTTGAGCGTCTAGATAGACCCGGAGACAAGAGATACCCAATGACAAAGCGTCACGAAGCAACTCAATAACTGGACTATACTCAGCAACATTATTTGTGGTGTCGCCTAAGAATATACCTCCGGAAGATAACAACTGACCCTGTGGTGTAAATATTACCCAAGCTGCAGAAGCAAGCCTCCGCGTGTGTCAAATAGCACCGGCCGTATACCCAATGAACACCTCGGATTCTCTTGACATCTGATATATTGACGAAGGATAACATCAATGATAGGTCCATAACACTTTTTCCAAAAGAAATGTAAAAAAGTAATAGTACAAAGACTATACATATGTTACAAAAAGTTACCCACAGTGACCGTTCTATGAGTAATACTTCTTGAGGTAGAGCCCATTTCTAGGCTCCGCCAAAGCATTCCCTTCAAAATCGACGAAACGATAAGCGCCCTTCTTTAACACCTCTTTAATAATGAAGGGTCCGAACCACATGGGTTTAAACTTTCCTGCCCCCAAGGGGTCCTTATCTTGGTCATAGACCAGGACAAGGTCGCCCTAAAAAAAAATCCGAGGATGAACGGACCTATCATATTGACACTTGAACTTCTGTTTATGAGCCTCATTGGCCAGAGCCCCATCACGACGCTGTTCATCAAGCTGCTCAAGGTGTACTAACCGTTCCTCAAGCGGAGAAGTGTCTGGCAATAACTATACTGCCAATTTCAGATATGGTATTTGACATTTGATGGGCAAGACTACCTCCAGCCCGTAAACGAGTTGGAAAGGTGAGAAACCAGTTGCAGTCTTAACTGATATTCGGTAAGCCGATAATGCCGAGTATAACATCAAATGCCAGTTTGACTTGGCTGAGTTGATAGTTCGCTGTAGCATCGTCTTAAGCATTTTGTTCACAGCTTCCACCTGTCCATTGGCTTGGGGGTAGTAAGGTGATGAATGTTCCTGCCATAATCCAAGCTTTGACGTTAACTCGGTCATCATTTGATTTTGAAAGTGACTGCCATGATCAGTGACAATCTCTCTTGGGACGTCGAACCGTGCTATAATGTGGTTGAATAAGAAGAGAGTTGCGGTCTCTGCATCATCTTTAAATGTTGGCATAGCTTCGACCCACTTAGTGAAGTAGTCGACAACTGAGATGATATAGTGGTGCCCCCTTGCTGACGGGGGGTTGCATGTAGTGTAGTCAATCCCCCACTTAGTGAAGGGACCAACTGTGATGACAGGAAACATAGGAGCTGGATGTGCCCTCATCTTCCATGAGAATACTTGGCACGGATGGCACTTCTTGACCGACTTGATACAATCTTTGATAAGTGTGGGCCAGAAGTAACCTGCTCATAAAATATTTTGGGCTGTTGCCAACCCAGATAAGTGACTGCCACAAGCTCCTGTATGACAATCGTTGAGCACTATGATGACCTCCTCATGAGTGAGACATCGACGCAAGATGCAGTCTACACCTCTCCGATACAACGTATCATTGAGTATGAGATAATTCTTAGCCTGATGGCGTATCCACCGACGCTCATCACGAGAAGCATAGGTGGGGCACTTCAAATTCTGGAGATAGATCAGTATATCTCCGTACCAGGGGTCCGACGATTCAATCAAAAACATATCCCTCCGGATAGGTGATTCCTCAGGCACAACGTCACCTGACTCAACCGGAAGTTTCGAAATAAGTTTTGCGAAGACCAATGACTTCTTGGACTTTGCTGAAATGAAGTCTAGGTCAAATTCTTGGAGGATGACCATCCATCTACTAATTTTTCCGCCGATAACTCATCGTGTCAACATGTACTGGAATGGATTCACGACAGCAACGACGGTGGTCCTGTGAAACAGAACATAATGACAGAACCGTTGAAAGGCATGAATTGCCGCCAACGCAAGTTTTGCTAGATGGGAATAATTAAGTTCCGGTCCTACGAGGCCTCGACTTAGGTAATAGATCACGTATTCTGAAAACGAATCATCTTCCTGAACTAAAAACATGCCTATAGTTGAATCTACGACAACCAGATATAATAGGAAATCCTTGTTATAATTAGGTGGTCGTAGCAGAGGCGCAGTTGTGAGGGCGTGTTTTAATACGTCGAAAGAGCATTGAGTGGCTTCGTCCCAGAAAAAGAGAACATCTTTCTTCAGTAAACGCATAAAGACCTTGGTGATTTCGGCATAGTTGACGATGAAGCGTCGTAATAAGTTCGCCTTGCCTTGAATACTTTGAAGTTGTAAGATTGTGCGTGGGGAGGGAAACTGAATTATTGCCTCCACCTTAAGAGGATCCACCATGATCCCTATTGTTGATACAATGAAACCTAAAAAACATCCTGATGTGACGCAAAAGATGCACTTGTTGGGATTCAAGCGAATCCTGAAGTAGCGACAACGTTCGAAGATTAGTTTGAGGTGCATAGGATGATCCTTACGCTTGCGAGAGCGTGATGCTAAATCATCTAGATAGGCCTCGACTATATGTTTGAGGTCATGAAACGCAAAAGACATGGCCCGCTGGAAAGTGGCTCCAGCATTCTTGAGGCCAAAAGGCATCTTACGATAGGCGAATGTACCCCACGGAAAAATGAATGCCATTTTGTGTTGGTCCTCAGGTTTGATTTGGATTTGATTATAGCCCAAAAAACCATCCATGAACGAAAAGGATTCACAACCGGCACATTCATCAATGATCTGGTCAATGAATGGGGTTGGATAATTATCTTTTGGACATTCCTTATTCAAATCACGGAAGTCGGTACATACACGAATCGTGTCTTGTTTTTTATCGACCGACATAGGGTTTGACACCCATTGAGTCAAATGAATAGGGTCAATGAACCCTGCCTTGAGAAATTTCTCAACCTCACTCTTAATGGCTGCTGCTTTCTTAGGATTAACTGGATGAAGTTTTTGTCGAATAGGCTTGGCATAAGGATATGTCGTGATTTCATGTTCAACTATTTTCGGATCGATACCTGGCATTTCCTCATAAGACCAGGCAAAAACGTCGTGTAATTCTTTGAAAAGATCCGTGTAAATTTGAATCTCTTCGGTGGAGCAATCCGCCCAAACGAAGACATTCTCCATGATGCCAGGGTTGTGGGAGATGTTGATAGGTATGGTTTCAGCGATAGTCTCCATATTTCCCTCAGCATAAATTTCCTGGGTAGCTAAGAGGTTAATAGGACACAGCTGATCTCCCGTCATGGTGATAGTGAATTCCCCTGCCTCGATTCAGCATAACTCTGGGAGGAAATATGATCTGTGATGAAGATCGTCCCAAGGTTTGTCCGGACTAGTCATTGCTTTGATTACTACTTTGTTGGAAGGCAAGACTAAGTCTAACGAATCGGTAGTAGCAAGAGAATCCTGAGCCCAAATAGGCTTCGGAAGTGGATCCAACTCTTGTGCGGGAGTCGGATCAGGGTTAGCTGAAGCTTGCTCGACTAAAGAGTACGCTACTTCAACAACTGACAAAGGCATGGACATGCCGGGGTGCCCTGTCTCATCCATTGTGGCTGATGGGGAAGGAAGAATCCACAGATCCTCAAAGTAAGTTGTGCGGAACGACAAAACATGAAAAATATCAGCCTTGGGGTGACTCGATATAAACTGGACATCGTTAGGAGGAGGTGGCTAATCAAAGGTACCCATCAAGGATGGACACAAACCAACTCCTACGTTAACGATGCTGGGCTGAGGATTATCAATCATGGGAACCGTGGACGCCCCCAAAGCTGGGTCAGGTCTAGAGAAGGACAACTGGTCAATGGTCACTATCCGACCCTCATGTGGAAACAACAAGACTCAGAAAACTGTAGAGACCACAACTTGCATAGAATAAGTCCAACTTCAACCTAACAAGAGGTTATAGTTGAGGGGAGCGTCGACTACCTCTACTTCAACACACATGGTCTTCCCGCCCAACTGCACAGGGAAGGAAGGAACGATGCCATGTGGTCGGAAAGAACGGCCGTCGAACGCAGTGTGGAGAGTAGGTGATGGAGACAAAGCGGGCTGACCAATGGATTTTCAACATGCTGAGGACATAACGCAAGTCGAAGCACCCTCGTCGACCACCGTGTGAAAGATATTCCGTGTAAAAGTTTTCGTGGGATGAGCCACTACTATCTGAAACACGACGTGGTAAGGCAGACGAGGTTTCAAGTCGGTCGTATCTAACATGATGGTACCTGGGTTACAAGTATCAGTAGATCCTAAAGTAGTCAACAAGGCTTTCCTCTGAGCAGGGCAACTTTGGAGGACCTCCAAAGAGGACATTGCGCAAGGGGTTTGTGATAAATCTTCCACCACAGAGTAATTCTGGGCGGCCCTTGCATTTGGGTTGTGAGAAGCTTTCTTAAATGCACCCTTTGGGATGCTTGCCATTGTTTCTCCCAACGTCTTCTTGATCTGTAGAGGAAGAGATGGGATCTCAACTTCTTTACCCTTCTCAGAGGCGCTTGGTTTACTATAGTCGTGTGCTCTAGTCATTATTAAAGCATCACCCCTAACCATATATACGTTCGCAGCTGAGGAACTGTTTGGAGGAGGGTAGGTTTCCTGGCTGCCCCCTTCGACGCTTGTAGAGGCTTGAGTTAAATTTTGCCCATGCTGAAAGGGATTAGTCAACACGGCTTGCTGCTGCTGTGTGACAAACTTTTGGGCCTCTGCAAGTCGAGGATATAGATGGGTCGGGTGGTCTTCCGCACACAAGTTGCACGGATACATCGCCTTCCGTTTTTCCGTAGTGCCCTCGCCAGTAGTATCAGTGGGTTTTTTATCCCCTTTACCCTTCTTGCATTGTTTTTTCTTCCCTTCAGGCTGCTGGGGGGCCTTTGGGTTAGTCGTCTGCATGGAGTGTACTTTCGACGTTTGGGTAGGAGGAGCAGCCAAAGCAGTAGTCTGGCTAGCCGCTGAGTGTTGTATAGATAACTGTTGCAATTGTTTTGTCAATTGCTCAGTGAGCTTGGTTTGTGCCGAACCAACGATGCCATCGACATGTGGTCTGACTCGCTGTCTAGTTTTATCCAGTATCGATCGTGGTGCATCCGGCAGGATGTTGTATAATAAACCAGACTGAGAATAGATGAGTTCAAACTGTTGAGCCCTCATGATGGCATATTCTTCGGAGAAAACCCCAGAAGTTGCGACGTCTTTGGATAATTGCGGTACTAAAGACTTAAGGAACCACTCAAACAGGAATGCTGGTGGAACCAGTACTTTGATTAGACTCTTTCGGCGTCTCCACTCTCGGATATGATCCGAGATATGGTCCACTGTCGTTTGTTCGAAATTGGCAAGTAGCTCTGTGCCCATGTCGTATCTCACAGGTAACTAGAAATGGTTAAGGAAGGCCATAGCCAGTTCACCAAAAGAAGAATATCGTGAGCGATCAAGCTCGATGTACCATTTCGTAGCACTCCCGATAAGAGTGCGTTGAAACAATCGCAACTGGATGGAGTTATCTTTCAGTGAGTTAGATGAACACCAAAGGTGGAAAGTAGTCACATGATCACCTGGATCTTTGTTAGGCTTGGCCTCTAACTTTGGAATGTCCGAAGGCAAATTCGTTGGCATAGGAGGCCAACGTGGATCGTGACAAATAGGGGAATTTAACAACCTTGTCAAATCGGGCAAGTGTAATGTCGCCAGGAATGGTAGTTTGGGTTTTTGCTGATAGCCTGGGAAAAAGGGTCCTGGAGTTTGACTGTCACCAAGTTGCCAGGAAAAGTTTGGCTGCTGGCCCGGATTTTGGTAGAAACCATGGACCTGACCAGCGTAAGGATTTTGCATCTGAGGAGACATCATTGGATGATTCCCCATAAAGGACATAGAATGTTGGGCATTCATCATGTTTGACGAACTTTGGGAAGGATTACCCCATGCCGGTCCTGCGGGGAGAGGCATAGAAGTCTGTCTGGGGTTCCATTGACTGTGGAAAGAATTACCCCAGAATGACATTCTAGAGGAAGGAATGGATCCTTGTCCTGAGTTCCAAGGTCCTGCTATATGTGCCCCCGACGCAGGAATAGTACCCTGTGCCAGAGTAGACTGTCCAAAGATGGGAGTGCCCCCAGATGGGAAAGCAGTGGATGCAAAAGTGTTGTTACCAAATGTCCCGTTCCAAACAAACGATGACGAACCTACCGACAGTATTTGCGCAGGTGTTCCTTGACTCCTGGCTCCAAATAAAATCGTGTGTGCAGGCTGCTCGGCGGACTGTTGATGCAGACCACCAAGCGAAGGGGACGAAGGAGGGATATGACCTCCAACGTAAGGAAAAGCGTTAAAAGGGACAGGAATTCCTCCAAGTTGACCCTGCAGAGGAGCATTAGAGCTCCCTGCCCCCAGACCCAAAGTCTGTAAAGTGGAGTGAGTGAGTGCAAGACTTGTACCTGAACTAGGCATACCGTATGAGAACGGAGAGCCTGACGCACTAGGTGTGAAAGGATTTGTGGTCTCCACGATAGATGGGGTCGGTCCACTATGCGACGTAGTTGCGGCCGAGACTGTGGTGGCCTGAATTGACGACGACAAGTTAGGAGAGGCTTCTCCTGTGGTAGCAACGATGGTGGGAATGGAAGAATTCCCAGAGGAAGTAACAGTGTTTGGTTCCATAACTGTGTGAGGCACTGACAGGCGTCTGTAAAATTGAATTGGCACAATAACTTGCGGCCAAGTATCAGTGGTTGGGGTTTCAACTGAACCAAGATTGGTAGTTGATTCCTCCAGGAGTTGTTCGGGCTCAATGGTTTGTAACCCGGTTGCTTCGAAAGACCCTTGTTGGTCTAGCTTCCGCGTCAATGGTGGCGGGGGTGACTCTAGTATAATCGGCGGTAGGCCCAAGAGCCTTCGT
Organism: Picea engelmannii; assembly: GCA_009831015.1. NCBI lineage: Eukaryota > Viridiplantae > Streptophyta > Pinopsida > Pinales > Pinaceae > Picea > Picea engelmannii. The sequence goes on along the minus strand of ML783540.1, from coordinate 220,455 downwards.
GACCGGCATAGCTCGAGATCCTCCACTGTGTGAGAAGATCCACGACATGCTAAGGTATTCTACACGTTCAAACAGTAACACACACTAAAAAGAAGCCCCTAAAAGATAAGACAAGCAATCACTATCTATTTTGAAGAACAGTTACAACAACCAACACTAGAGCAACTTACCGGTGCAAGTGCAACTCGAAAACGGAAGCACCCTCCGGGTATACTCTGCAAAGCGTGGCTCGATGTTTGTCCTAGGTACCGTGGTATACCCCCGCAGTCACCTGTGTATGTCCCTAAAAAGATTGGCAACTAGTTTGCCAGCATGCAAACAGTCACCAGGCGGGTACAGTCGATAGTCGGGTAGACCACAATGAGTAGGGTATCAAGCCCGAAACCTATCAAGGGTATCGAGAGAAAATGGTCTGGAAGACAACTGAGGACCTCGAACAGATTCGAGATCCACGAAGCTCCATGGAAAATGCAAACGACGGAATCCCAAGACCAATCCTTGATATGTGTTCTCCACTACGCTCGGTCCGGCTTTGGAGGGGTTATCTCCACTACCTTTCCTTATGCGACCTCATGTTTATCCCCTGTGTTAGAGGGGGGTCCCGGATAACTTCCACGTAACTGGACTTCTACACTCCCTATCATAGACTCCAATGTTTGGTTTTGAGTGGCCTTGGAGAGTTTCCTCTCCAACTTATTCCAAGGCCCTAGTCCTGAGCTAGTGTATGAACCCTACAAACAAAAGGTCTAATAGATTTTAAATTAGCGTTTCTTTTATGGGCTTTTTTACGTCACAAGGTATGGAGGTGAAACTGATGGTGTGTAAATAATCAAAGAAAAAATGAATGAAAAATGTTGGAAACAAAAACTTTTACTGAATGCAAAAATCAACAACTTTTCACAAAGAAAGACTTATTTTTCTTTTCAATTTTGCTAAGATTTCATGCAGCAAACATAAATGAATTTTCTCTCAACTATGAGCTACTTATGCTCTAAATGCACTGCCAAAACTTATGAACAAAAATACTTCTCCCTAGCTATTGATGCAACAACACAATCTTCAAACGAAGAAGAAAATGCAAAAGCGATATATATATTTTTTTTATTTGAGTGCTAAATGAAGCAACAAAGGGAAAATGCCAACAAGCACAAAACCAAGAAAACAAAATCAAATTCTGGCTTAAAGCGCAGATCGCAAAGAACCAGAGCAAAGGCACTCTATGGAAATCAAGAAAGCACCGACTCTTACGCTTGTATAAAAACCATGAAACACAATTTTTTTTATTTTTTATCTTTTCTATCCAACATCAACTAAGAAAAAACATGCTAAGGATAAGAGGCCCTAAACTACTGACTGTGCAACCCTAGACTCAAACTCCTGAGAGGAACACTTCTCACCATAGTAGGGGATGACTGCCCCACCCTGATTGAAAAGAAAACTGTCAAGCCCGCTATTGTCACTGAAACAGAACGCATGCAAACACGTGCTGAGCTATAACAGAGCGTGGGTACCTGCGGGCTGAACTGGCACAGGCTGCGTGTAGGTATAAAATCCAAGAAAAAACTGAACACAGGCAGCCCAGACCTGGAAGAGGCCTCTGGTATTGACAACCAGGGTCTCTTGAAGGCTTGGATGCTTCTTCCAACAGAAAAGAAAAATAATTACAAAGAATAACCAAATGCAATAAAGCAAACTGAGACAAGACTACGAACCAACAAGACTCAGACAGGATCCAGAAAGCCCCCTGAGAATGTATAATTCTGACAAGGAAGAGGAGGACTGCCTCTCAAGCTCTGTGACTCCTACACGCTACTGAAACCTGTACAGTAGGAGTTCAAACGCAGGCTATAGAAGGTTAGGGCATGGGTTACACGCATGCATGCCTTCTGCAGGCCGCGTGTACCTCTGTGTGTCCTGATAATTACCGTCAAGCAATAGTCAAGGAAAAAATGGTATAAAGAACCAGGTTCCCTGCTAGCTCTGAGCTAACAGAAAAAAGAAAAACAAAGAAACATAAAATCTAATCCCTTAAACTACCCAAAAACCTCAACTAAATCCGGAAACCCTAAGAGTATCATCCCCAGTGGAGTCGCCAATTCTGTTGTTGGGAAATAATACCCTACGGACTAGTAAGCTAGGGCCAGAGTTGCATGCAGATAGTGACCTTAAAGAAATCACTTTTAACCTACCACCCAAAACTTAAAACCCTTTTTTCACATACATGCATGGAAAGGAACTACTAACCTTTTTACTGATGTTTGGTGTAGATCCTCCGTTACGCCTTGCCCACTTACTTGCACTGCTCCTTCCAAAGTTCACCTGCAATCATGAAAAAACACTACGCATGCATGCTACTTTTCTACTTGAGGGTTAGAAATTAAGCATAAATTACAAAAACCACATATAACTCATGCATTGGGACGGGAAAAGTATTATTTTATTATATTCAAAATGACTCAACTTACAATCAATGTTGAGACCAGCCACCATTCCTTGATCCTGATCCTGGGCTCCTCCTCTTCTTTGTCCTCCAATTTCTTTGCTTGAATTCTTCTTAGGCTTGAGGAAATGTTAAAGGGTTTGGGCAAATGGATTCGACAATTGGGCAGAGTTTCTTTTCTATCTTTTTCCTCCTCCAAATAGTACCCCTACCCCTTCTTTTATAGGCTAGAAGGAGCTATGGTTTTGGACGAACTCTTGGCCATGCATGGCTGTGAGTTTCAGTTAACTAACCCATATCCTTTTGTCCTGTCGACAACTTTCCTGTTTTTGTGCTTTGTTAGGTAAACACTGGCTGTAGTAGGCCTGCCAGCGTTCCAACACATGCAGTAGTAGGCCTGCCAGCGTTCTAATGCGTGTAGTAGTGGGTTAGGGCACGTGTGACTTAACCCAAGAGGATTTTCAAAGAGGTTTCTCAACAGATGGTTTTGCAATGAAGGGATATGAGTTGGCCTGATGCCAGGTAAGCATGTGTGGTGCAATTTAGGGTTATAACAATCTTGTTGTATTTTTCCTCTGCTATAGGATCGTTCCCATCAGGTTGTGACACATAACCATCATATCTTCTTTAGAAGTGTCGGAAATTGGCGGTAGAGCTTACCAGAACATGGATGCCCTAGGTAGGTCCTAGTTGCATTATGGTGTCCATGCCGTCTCTAAAAACACTATAGACTCAGGAGTCCGTATAGTCTTTCCTGAATATGAGTTTGAGCCTCATTTGCATGATTCTTCTTCGCTCTTTGTCTCACCCTCAGGACTCCCAAAAATAACGGGTCTCCTTTTAAGCCCTTTTCAGACCCTCTAAACATGAAAAGATTGTCGAGCAATCTTGTGGCCTTTCACGCTTGTTAAACTAAAAGTTGAAGTCACGACTGTCCGGCGGTAGTTTACCCCTTTTTCGTTCTGGACGGTCAACTGTACGAACAAAGGTTTACTCTATAGAACTTCCATTCTTTAGAAGAGTACTCTTAGGTATATTTTATCCCTTTTTCAGGCCGGAGGGACTAAACTTACGAAAAAGAAACCCCCACGAAGTCCATAGTTAAGCTCTTTTTAGACTCCCTAAAATTGAAAAGATCACCGAGTGACCTTATTATTTCACACTCGTTAAATTGGTCCAGAAGAATATTCCTGATGGAGTCCATAAGTAAGCTTTTTTCAGACTCCTTAAAAGTGAAAAAATGGCCGAGTGATCTTGTCCTTGTCACACTTGTTAAAATGGTTTTGAATTGACGTCTGATCGATGCTAGTTTACCCCTTTTTCGAATCGACTAGACTATCTTCAAAAAAGGTACCCCAGTGGAGTCTCCTTTTATGTTTTTTCAGACTCTCTAAATATGAAAAACCACCGAGCTTACCTTCTCTGGACTCATTAAACTTACATCGAAGGACGTTACCATTGTGTGTTTTATCAACCACATTTGCATACCTTATCCACCAGCTTTGTGACAGTTTGCTTCTGCGTCTTAACACCTTTGGCCACCAGAGGATTTTTCCCAAGTATCATTTTACTAGAACATCAGTCTTATCCTTGTGCCTTGAGCTTGTATGTTTGCAATACTCGTTCCTCCATTGTAACATAATATTCCTTTATTCTTTTTCCACAATTATTGAAAAGAACAAAAAAATCAAATATACCCCAAAAAGCGGAAGGGAAAAGTATTTTCTTTATATGCAACATAATGAGTCACCCTTGGATAAAGAACATCTGTCCGTTTTTTCATCAGACTATGGGATGTAGTACGACCTTAGGAATCTTTTCTCGCTATATAGATTTGTGTCCTCCACCATTTGGTTATTCTTCCAAACATATGGAGAGTTTGCATTGCCTCCTGCTTCGTAGACTTATGATTAACATACATGCTGCCTGAGTCTCATCACTTGTCGTGCTATTGTCCAAGGGAAGTTTGTCACTAAGCCTGATTCGACCCCTCTGCAATGTGTCTCTTTTCCGTGTACCTGGCCATCCTGAACGTCCAATCAAGTCCTTGTTCGAAATCACTGAAGCCTTCAGTCCGATCATCAAGATTATCAAATCCATGACCGACGAGCTATCGAAGACCTCTGGGTAGTGTAGTCGTACACTCATATTACACTCGTACCCAAATTTTGGAATATTTTAAAGTTGTTTCTCGAGTTGTGAAGATATCATCTCCAACCATCAGGCCGAATCAGCTTCTGGAAGATGGATACTCTATATGTATATCTTTCTGATTTCGAGATGTAGCTTCGTTGTGTATTGTTCGCAGCTACTCTTTATAGTTATTTGACATGGATCTACAGTGTATTTGATTGGTAGCCATGATTCTATTTTTATCCTGAGCATGGGTATGCCCGCCTCGGTGAGACATTTGTTATTTTGCAGATGGCACCTCCCGGTTCTTGATCCTTGGGCTCAATTGTTTGGCACATCAGTAAATATTGGTAATGTATTTCGACCATCAGATTCTCTTCTGACCTCACACATTAGGGGGCATCTGTTATAACCCTAAATTTCACCACACATGCTTACCTGGCATCAGGCCAACTCATATCCTTTCTTTGCCAAAAACACTGCTGAACAACTCTTTGAAAATCCTCTTGAATAAAGGCCCACATGCCCTAACTCACTACTGCACGTGTGTCCACACTGGTTGACCCAAAACAACCCGCGTGGACCGACAAAAGAATGAAAAAAGGAAAGTTTCTGATGGAACAAAAAGCTATGGGTGAGTTAACTGAAACTCTCGGCCATGCATGGCTGAGGGTTCGTCCAAATACCTAGCTCCTTCTAGCCTATAAAAGAAGGGGTAGGGGTACCATTTGGAAGGATGAAGAATATAGAAAATAAACTCTGTCCATTTACATATTCTATTGTCCCAACCCTTTAGCCTTTCCTAATGCCAAAGGAGATTTAAAGCAAAGCAGTTGAAGGACAGAAGAAGAGGAGCCCAGGATCAGGTTCAAGGAGCGGTGGCCGGTCTTAGCTTTTGTAAAGTTGACTCATTTTAAGTAATAAAGAGAATTCTTTTCCTATCCGAATTCATGAACTTTTTATGGTTTGATTAGTTTATGTTTGATTTCTAACCCGTGAGTATATAAGTAGTATGCATTCATAGTTGTTGCTCGTATTGAATGCAGGTCAGCTTTGGAAGGAGTATTGCGAACAAGTAATCAAGGACAACGGAGGATCGACATCAAATGCCGCTAACGAGGTAGGTTGATCTTTCCATGCATTTACTAAGAAAAGGGGATTTAAATCTAGGGATGAAGGTAGAAAGTAATTTCTATTCGGTCATATCTGCATGCAAAGTCTGAACTCTATTTTCTAGTCCGTAGGGTGTTTTTCCCCAACAACAATAATGTTTGAGGGAAACTTAGTCAACATGGGGGGGAAACGTGGATCATGACAGATCAGGTCATTCAAAAGTTTCGATAAGTATAGAAAATGCAGAATTTCCATGAAAGGTAGTCTAGGTTGTGGTGGATTCAAATGAAAAGAGGGGGCTAGATTTTAGTTGGAAACAGGTTTCCAAGAAATGTTTGGCTTCTAGTCAGGATTTTGGTAGAAACCATGGTGCCCCTGTCTAGTAAAAGGAATTCGTGTTTGATTTTACATCATAGGTTGATTCCCGTAGTTGGATGACATTCCTTGTGTAGGGTTTTCTCCCTACACAGTATTCCAAGGAACTTGGTTGGGGATGCCCACAACCGACCCTCCTGGAATATGTATTGAACCCTACCTAGGGTTCCACTGAGTGTGGGTTAGGTTTCCCCCGATCAACATCCCTTGTGAAGGAAACAAGCCCTACCAGGGATTTCAAAGACCTTGTGAGGAGTAAACTCCCCTCATCGCTCCCTGCGAGGGAATGAAACCTTGCATGGCATTTGGTTGACCAAAAATTGGATTTCCCCCTTCCAAGAAAGTATACAATGAGTAAGAGTTATTTACAAACACACTAAACAAATAAAAAGGCATAGACCCAACCAGAGACATGTAGGATTGAGGTCCATCACTCCCCCCACTGAAGAAACTAGAGTTGATGTTAATCTTGATCGTCTGCTAGAAAGCGCCTTCGAGCGAAGGGGACAAAAGATGGATATGACCCCCACCATTAGGGATAGCGTTAAATGAGGCAATAGTTCCCGTGACAGATACTTGTAAGGGATAAATAGAGCTCCATGCCCCCAGACTAGGAGTATGTAGAGTAGAGTAGGTTAGGACCGAACTAGAGTTGAAACCTGACATCCCATATGAAAAGGGAGAACCATACATGTTTTGGATAGAGGGAACAATGGTTAGAGTCATTGAAGGGATTGAGACACTGCTCGAAGTAGTGGGTGTCTAGAAAATTTTAGTCCTGATTGGCGGAGGTGGGAGAGGAGGCACAACACCCCCTCCTATGGTAGCCGAGATGGGAGTATGAGGAATCAAAAAATAAGTAACACTAGTTTCTTCCATCGTTGTTCATCTAAAAAATTGACATTCAGGTTAAGTCACCTCGAGAGGGACTATATGAATAAGAGGTGACATTGATAACTCAGTGATCGGATGGTTTGCGGGCTTGAAGCCTTCAACTTCAAGGTAAAAAATAGTGGACTCCTACGGTGTAGGAAAGTATTCTCTAAGAGATGTCTTGGGTACAACTTCCTATGGTCAGGTTGCTCCAAATGAACCCTCTTGATCTAGCCTGTGCCTTAGCGGTGGCAGAGGTGGCTCCAAAGTAACCGGTGGCAGGCCCTGAAGATTATGAAAATGGCATAGTTGTTGATATTCCACCTTGTGAAATGATCAAACGACACTCTAAGGTTGAGCCAGAGTGAAACATAGAGAACACATTAAAAAATTCCTAATGTAAAATAAAGCAAACAACTGACTGACAGGATGAACAATTACACCAATTGACACTAGAGAAAATTACTGGTGAAAGTGTAACTTGAACACAGAAACACCCTCCGGGTATACTCTGCAAAGTGATATTCGACATCTACCCTATGTAATGCGGTATACACTCATAATCACATGTGTAATTCCCTAAAAATAGGAAACTAGGTTGTCATCTCCCAGTCAGTCACCAGGAGGGTACAGTCGACAGTTGGGTTAATCGTAATGAGAAGGAAAACAAAGTCTGAAGCCTTTCAAGGGTACCGAAGGAAAATGGTCCGAAATAAAATTGAGGATCTAGAACAGATTCAAGGTCCCTGAGGCTCCATAGTCAAATGCGATCAACATAATTCCTAATAATGACCCTCAATATACGATCCCCACTACACTTGGTATGGATTTGGAGGGGTTATCTCCTCTATTTTTCCTCACGTGAACTCATGTTTATCCCTTGTGCTAGAGGGGGGTCCCAAATGACACTTGCGAAACTGGACTCTGACACTCCCTATCATAGACTTATGTTTTTTTAAGCAGCCTTGAAGAGTTTCCTCTCCACACGTATTTCAAGGCCCTAGAGGCTAGACTACTCGGTGAACCCTACAAACAAAAGTCTAGTTGATTTTAAGTGGCTTGATTTACTCCAAAGGGTAAACACATGAAACTTATGGTTATTTCAAGAGACGAAAGAGAAGAAAAACTTTTAGGGAATTCGTGCAAAAGAAAATTAGTTTCTTCAATTGAAAAATGACATTTAAATCTTTGCAAATGCAAACCTTTCGAATTAGTATTCTAAGATCCTAAAATGAAAACAATTTCCTAGAATGCTCTTTTCATTTTAGAATGTAAATGCAAGCTACTAAAATTTCAAGGAAAATACAAAGAAGGAACTTTGAAAAAACAACTCTTTTCTTTTGTAATAAACAACCTATGCTACGACTAGCAAACAAATTGTGTAACTAAATGAAACAATTTTTATTTTTTATTTTTTCAAATTCTTAGAAAATAAAATCACAAGTAAATGATATTTTTCATTTTTCAAAGCATAAACAAGGTAAAGAGAAAATACACCCAAGACTAACATAGACCCTAAACCACTGCTTGAATGTAGGGATTCACTGGAATCCACAAGAGGATCAAACGCTTATAAGTTCACCCTAAACCTTCAAGGAAAACAAAAGATAATAAAGAAACAACAGAGGTTCTTTACAAAGTCAAAGATAAACTGAACCTTTAACCCAACCAAACACAATTAACAAAGACCCTGAAGAGTTCAAGAAGGCCTGATAAGCACAAAGCTTCTTGTCAGGAAAGAAAAAATCTTTTTTTTAAACCTTCCAGAACACAGAGACACATGTTGTGCACAAGAAACCTGCGTATGTATGTGGGTTTTATACTATGGATACCACGTATGTACACACTTTATATAGAGGATAAGGCACGTACACTTATGTAAACTTTCAAAAAGAAAAAGGTTTGGATAACCAATTGGGCAGGGAAGGTTGATAGGCACCTGGAAGGTGACTAGAGAACCTAACTGACTCAGTAAACTTGGAAAACTAAAAAAGAAAATGAAAAAACCAAATCAAACCAAAATATCCCACTAAGACCCTAGAGATACTCCCCAGGAGAGTTGCCAATTTTGCTGCGGGGAAAATCCCCCTATACTAGGTCTAAGGTGAAGGAAGAGCACTAACTCCCTTAATATACTATTCTACCCTTAAGCTACCTCAAAACCATCTAAACAAAGTGATGAGAGAGAAAATAAACAGAGTTAATGAGTGCACCTTTAGTCCTTACGGTCAATGTAGACCTATTTCGCTCGTTGCGGCCTCCTAAATCACAGATCTCCTCCCAAAGATGAACTACAAAATATTAGGAATACAATGCAACAAAATATTCAATCTCTAATAATCAATTTAAAAGTTTAGATATAGATATAAATGCACAAATTTAACAAAAACATGTAAACATAGGGTTTTGGGACAAGGATGAACTCTTTTATTCAATTTCAGGATAAAAATGATTACAACCTTTGCTGGCAACCACTCCATGAACCAAGTCTAGGATCCTCTGTCATGGCTCCAAGTGAATCAATCCCACATTATCTTCTCACAACCAATATATCACCAAGGGAAGGAGGAAGGGTTGCATAAGGAGGAATGCTGGAGGGGAAGGCTGAGGCTAAAACTCATAATATGATGCAAATCTTGGGTTAAGAAAGGGGAGGGATTTTGGCAGAGTTTTATTATTCTCTTGCTTATGTTCATAAATGACTCCCCAAGACCTCTTTTTATATGATAAAAAGATGATTATTTGGTTTGGGGACGGGCTACAAGGGGTAAAATGGTTAGGAAGCCCTCCATAACCCATAAACTCCGCTGAATTCTGTGCAATTTTATATTTTTTGCAACTTTTGGAGGTAAACATGGGCTAACTAGCATGGAACACAAGTATGCACGTGGGATAACTAGCATGCAACAAACATGTGTACATGGGATATTAGTGCAACATGGAGCATACACTATCCAATTTTTTTTTTTTTAAAAGGAAGCCTCAACAATATTTTGTAAAAGTATGTAAATGGAAGGGGCAATGTCTTGCATGAAAAAATAAGGCATTTTGGACTATAACAATTACAAATGACATTGTTGTTGATATACCGAGTTGTTATACTCCTGTAAGTGAAATTGACCCTGAGCCTACTTCCTCTGATCAACCAACAAAAAAATATGTTCCCTATTATCATCCTCACCATAAAAATTGAAGGAATGGAAATCATGCTTTCAGATCTTTGCATAAGAGATGAAAAGTTAGAATTGTGGACTAGTGCTAACTACCGAGATATATTGTAGTTGGATTGATGGATGATTATGGAATCATTTGAACATATGTTTGTGGAATATCGGTGTGTATAATTGACTGTACATTTGTGCAAAGTTCCTCTTACTTACTGATGATTTCCTTGGAAGTGCTCGATTGAGGATCGACCCATCATGAAAACTGACTAGAGTTTCGACTGAGTATTAGTTGACTCAATGTCAACCAGGTTGTTCGTCAACTAGAATTTTTGAGAAATATTGATTCTACTTATGGATCCCTTAGAGGGGGAATACTTGAAGTTGTTTTTATGTGAACCCAATTGATGTCTTCTTGTTAAATCAATTGTTTCTTGTTGAATCTACTTGGATTTGATGAGAACAACCGAACCATGTTTGAGTGTTTTAAGAGATGCACTCCTGCTTATGTTGGATACAACGATTGCCTGGATTGATAGAGACTGATTATCTTGCATTTTTTGTGACAATGTTCATACTTCTTCAGGAGTGTTGTATCATTTTTGAGTATTTTTTATAGTTATAACCAATTAAAGGGGGAAATATATGTGCTATGTAATTTTTCTTAAGATAATGTTGAAGAAATTCAGAATGGAATATTGTACACCAGTCAACACACCTATGGTCACATGTTGTAAATTGAGAAAAAATGATGAATCTCTAGAAACAAATCAAACATTTTATATATCAATGATTGGAAACCTACTATATGTGATGACATAAATGATAGAAATTATGCAAGCAATAGGATTGGTTGCACAATTTCAAGCTGCACCAAAATAAACTCATGTGCAAGAAGTAGGATTGGTTGCACGATTTCAAGCTACACCAAAATAAACTCATGTGCAGATTGGGAAGTGCTGGCCCTTGACCAAGTTTTGGAGATCCTTGGTTAGGTTTGACCTATTTTGGGACTTTGACAGGCTATCAAAGGCAGAGAACAAGTCGAAGTGGAGATCACAGGATCTTGACCCCTTTTTGAGGGCATTGTTTGGGTTTTAGGTTTATGTAACGGGTATGGGATGTCGACCCATGGGTTTACCCATGTTTAGGCCCTTTTGTAATGTATAAATATAAATTAGGAGATGTAAGTAGGAGTGCAAGTGTTTGTGTGTGTGTGATTCTAGGTGCTAAGTAATGTGATAAGTGCAAGTGATAGTTGTAATTGCTTTGTGCATACTATCCGAGACTTGCAAGGCTAAGTGCAAGTAACTGTAAGAGACTGTGTAAAGGATTTGTGCTATAACCTAGCTCAAGGAAGGAGGATCTGGTAAGGTGGGCACAGATGTCCTGTCCTCTGCGGAGTAGGATTTTGATTCTATGTGCCTATAAGAAGCTTGACAAGAAGATAATAAAGAAGAGAAGAGTTGGTGGACGTAGCCCCAGGCTGGGGGTGAACCACATATATCCTATGTTATGGTTGCTTTGAGCATTTTGATTAGTGCTTTGTGCCTTTGATGTGATTTATGCTTAGTGTTGTTATATTTATGAATGTTAGAAGCATCTGATATAATAGCTTAGTGCTCAGTGATGTGAATGAATGATAGATCTGATCTGTTTCTTTATGCTAAGTGCTTGAATGTATTGAATCTTGTTGAATATTGTGCTGCGCTATACTTAGGGTTTATCTGTGCTATGAACAAAGGTTAAGTACTAATGAATGACAACTGCGAAGTGATTTTTTAGATTATTTTAATCACAGATCTGTGTCCCAGCTAAGGTTGTAGACAATGGAGTCTTGCAACCACCCCTGCCTCTACCTCAGGTGAGACTTCATCTACTTCCCAGGTGTTGCCGAAATGGCCGGTAGATAGGTTTTTTTTGGTGCACTGTTGAAGCTTTGAACCCTGGGTTTTCCCCTATGCCACCAAATGGTTCTATTTTCAGGACCTAAAACTGTGATTGCTAGGAATTGAGGAAAAGAAAGAAAGCTTTGTGCGTAGATCTATTTCTTTAGTGCACAGTATTCTACATATCTGAAGAAAATATGTAAGATCTGAAAGCTTTGTGCCTTGATAAAGGTAAAGTGATTTTTTTTTGGTTAAAGAGGTAAGATATGAAATATTTGTACTCTGTTTAAGGTAAGATAAGTGGAAATTTTTACTTCAATAGTATGGATCTATGTATGTTTGATAAATTTTTTCCTAGTCTGAAAACTAGGGCATAGTTAGAAGAAAGAAGGTTTGATATGAGTAGATATGATAAAAATAATAAAAGATATGTTATTCCTATGCTTAGAAAGAATGTTTGGACTAACAAATGGATGCAAGATCCTAGGAATAATTTTCTGTAGGTTAGTTACTATGGTCCTAGTGCACAGTACAAGAAAGGCTAGGGATCATTTAAGAGAAAGAGAGGATTAACCCTTTGTTATAGTTGTAGAAGACCAAGCCATATTGCTAAGGATTTCCCTGATAGATGACTGAGTTGTCTTTGTTGTAAAGCTGTGGATCATGAAGTTATGGATTTCCCTAGAATGGTCACTAAACTTGAAAGAATGAATATGGAACAAGATAAACATGAGAAAGACTTAGAAATTAAGACTATGACAGAACCCCCGAAAGGATCAGAGATAGTATTGTCAGAAATGAAAGAAACCCTGAATGACCATTGAGATATCAACTTATCAGAGATCTTAAAAGAAAAAGAATGCATAGAAGCAAGAATATGAGACTTCGACATAGACTGTGTTCTGGAGGAGGAAACACAGGTGAATGTCATGATAAAAAGTACTTGGGAAATTTTGGAAAGGATTTCTATGGTTCCTTCATTGGGAGGAATAGGATTATTTAGAGGAAAGCTAATGTCCCTATGTTGAAATCTTACCCAGATATCTATGAGTGCTCATGGAACTTCGACAGAGGAAGAATTTGAGGTTATTAAATTTGTTGAGAACAATGCCCCATTTTCTTTATTGTTAGGAAAACCATGGATTGAGAAAGATCATATCCAGAGAAAAGAAGAAGAAGCTCTAGAATAGAAAAAGAAATAACTAAGAGAATTCATGGCTAAGAGAATAACACACTTACTGGAAGAACAAGAAAACCAGTCGAAGCTACCAAGGACTAGAAATATGGATTTCGAAGTTGAAAGAACACAAGAAGACTTGAAACACCTATCTGTACAAGAGAGTAGAGAACCTACCCCAGACAGAGAAGAAGTATTACCCTTGAACCCTAGTAAAGACCATCACCATCGCGAAGTTACTATGCTAAGAGGAGATAAGAATCAGAATGGAAAGAGGAATACTGAGAAATAGATCACAAGGAAGAAGGATAGAAAGCTTAGTAACAAGAAAGCAAAGTTGGAGAAATTATAGGAAGTTCTAGAGAAGACTTCACAGAAGGAAGGTCTCCAAAATTCAAACTTCACCAGAATACCAGAGCAACTCAGATTGACACTTTTCCTTGGTAGAGAGATATGACCGTTGGAGGCATTATAACTGTTAGAATGACGTTCTCGAACGATTAGAACAATAGTTATGATTAGAAAGATCACCATCGGACCATTGGGACCACGCCATAACGGACAAAACTGCATTGATGAAGGCTTCTTGTCCGTTGGAAGGATCCGTTACATCATTGTCTACTTATCTCGTCGACTATTGCACCGAGAACACTTTCGTGAATTGTATCCGAGCCAACTAGAGAACTCATTGTTACTATGTTGTTCTTATTGAGACCTTACCATCCATTCTATTGCATTGAGAAATTGTTTATCAGCCTGAGATATGCGATCTCGAGTGTGCATGTTGGACAAGCTCAACACTGTGGAAAAGTCAATAGAGGAAATTTTAATCAATCTAATGGCAGAGAAAGTGATGTCCATAGGAGTTCAAGCCTCATCCAAGAGAGGAGTGCAAGCCTCCCCGTCATCTGCTCACAGATCTGGACCATCCCGAGCTGCAGAAGAGAAAAGGAATAAGCATAGAGATGACTTAGCAAACACGAAGTTAATCCCATCCATCCTGCCCGACTACATTCCACCTCTGGTCGGTGTGGTGAGTCATGATAGTGTCCCGATTGATTTCGACTACACAGTTATCACAACATAACTTCCGAAGGGGATATGCCCAGTCAGACCGCAATTGGAGAGAATTCCAACTCTGAAGATTAGTGACTATAATCTAGGAGACCGCAAGACCTATGTCATGCTCTCACCTCACAAGTACTTGACCAATATGAAGGGAAAGAAATCTAAAATCATTCCCCAACCTTGGACCATGAACATCGCGCAGTCCACTATCCTGAACGTAATGAAAATCCCACATTTTGGAAGGCACCAGGAGGTTAACGTGTGCGTTAAAATCCTGCTGTCATGCTTCCATGACGGTTAGTTATGGCTAGATAGATGCATCACCATCGACCTAATGTTGATACATAGGATCACCTGCCTAAGTATGCAGGGACCCATCCCACTGGACTTTTACCCAGGGAAGGATGTCGATCGCGCTCTGGCATAGAGGATTAAAGATACTTATGGCGATGTAGAGAAGGGAACACGAGGCTACAAGGTAACCTCCATTTAGAATGGTGTAGTGCACCTTGATTTCTAGTTGATCATTGGTAATCTAGTAAGGAAGAACAGACCCACGCAAGTCACAAGGTTTGTCGTTGACCTCGTGGGAAAATGCGTGGAGGGATTACAGATGAACTGGGCTAGTTAGTTAGTCAACCAAATAGAAGTGGATTTCCGTGAAGCTCAGGATCAGGGCTATGAGTTCCACTTTAGCTGTCTCTTGATCCTCGTCGCATTTATAGCTTGGGAGGTGTCATAAGGTGTGACCTTCCCTGAAATTGAGCTGTTTGAGCCGCTTGCTGCGAATTTTACCACGCTCTGGTATTCGAGCGATATGGGAAAATAGTGGTAGTCGAACGTAGTATTCCATACCTACTACTTGCAGCTAAAATGGGCTATCGAGTCATTCCCGTGTATGACACCAAACACTATGGACAGATTTAGGCCCCTGATGAAGTTCTGCACAGATAGGCATTTTATGTATATCACTGCACGCACAAACAAGAGTAAAGAAGAGTTGCAGTCATACTATAAGATCACCGAGGAAGATCTAGAGGAGATCACTAAGGAATGGCCTACAGAGTACCTTATACCAATCGACCATGCATAACTGTCCAACCCAGAACTCATTGGAAACCCGGTGGTTACCCACGAAGAGTATGATGCACCCAGCAACAACATGAAGAAAAAGAAAGAAGAGGTACAATAGCTGGACAACGTCTTAGAAGAAACTGCTTCATACTCACTTGGTGGAGGAGGTGGTGACGAAGTGGACAAAGAAGAGAAAGAAGGGGAAGAAGATAAGCAGAAGCAAGGTGAAGTAACACCACCACATAATCCCCCTAATGATGCATATCCATTGAATAAAAGAAAGGTTTCCCCCACGAAAACTACATCACGAAAGAAATCCAAAGATATTATACCGAAGCTACAGGCTGTACTCACGATGGATGACTTTGACTTCATCATCACAGCTGTGTCAGATGCCTCAGAAGATATTTTTTAGATAACCAAATCAAAACAAAAGGCTATGTATGATAGAATTGAGATAGATCTAAGGGGTGTCCAACAATCTCTTCAATCCAGCCGCGCAACATCCACTGCACCCCCACCATTAGATGAAACCGAGTTCAGAGATGAGCCTGTCCAACTCCGTAGAATAGCTGACGCCACTGAAGCTTGCCTTCATCATGTGCAGGAAGAGAAATACCAAGCCACAATGACTTTGAAGCAAGCACAAGAGGAGGTTATAGAGCAATGCAGGGTTGCGCAGCAGGAGAAGGCTTCCCTCCAAATGAAGTTTGAACAAGAGAAAGTGCAGATCCAACAAGAGACAGAACAATTTCTCACGGAGCATATTGGAATCAAAGAACAACTGGACGAAGACCTAATAGAGCATCAAGTGGCAAGGATTGTGGAAGCCATTCAACAACTTCAAAAGAGAATAACACATCTAGAGCTACAAACAGTGCCAATCACTCTGTAGGACGTGCGAGATCAAAGAGAGGCAACTGCTCAGAGCGCAGTTGAGAGAATAAAGGCCTTGGCCATGGAATGTAAACAACTGAGTGATCAAAATGAACATACTTATGAGCGAATCACTGAGGATCTCGAGCTAAAGAAAATGGAGTCACAACTCCAGGATGCCAAGCAACAAGCAATAATAGTTTAGGCACAGTTGAAGATCTTGTTAGCAGTTGAGAGAATGAAATGATCCTAGGAACAACGAATTTTCCAAAAGAAAGTCAATATCATACAAAGAAAAGTCATGGAAGTGACTCAGAGGCTCCATCCAGCCCAGGACATATCTTTCCAACTGTTTGAAGAGATTGAAGGACGAGGAAAAAAACTAGAACAGGTAGTCACTACAGTTGAGCACCAATTATAAGGACTTGTGAACAAGGAAGTTGTACAGGAGTTTGTCGAGTAGGAGGCCTTGGCACATCAACAGGTCAAAGAAGCTTGAGCCAAGATCAAGGCTTTTGAGGCAGAATTAACGAAAGCAAGGTGACTCAGGATGAGTCA
Organism: Picea engelmannii; assembly: GCA_009831015.1. Classification (NCBI taxonomy): domain Eukaryota; kingdom Viridiplantae; phylum Streptophyta; class Pinopsida; order Pinales; family Pinaceae; genus Picea; species Picea engelmannii. The sequence goes on along the minus strand of ML783540.1, from coordinate 203,715 downwards.
TAGGTGAGTGTTGGGGACCTGTTGGCCCTTGACCAAGTTTTGGAGATCCTTGGTCAGGTTTGACCTATTTTGGGATTTTGACAGACTGTTGAAGGTGGAGCGCAAGTCAAAGTGGATATCGTGGGGTCTCGGCCCCTTTTTTAGGGAATTTTTGGGTTTTAGTCTGATGTAACGAGTATGGGATGTCGACCCATGGGTTTACCCATGTTTAGGCCCTTTTGTAATGTATAAATAGAAATCTAGGCGATGTAAGTAGGAGCGCAAGTGTGTGTGTGTGTGTGTGTGATGCTAGGTTCTAAGTAATGTGCTAAGTGCAAGTGATAGTTGTAATTTCTTTGTGCATACTATGTGATACTTGCAAGGCTAAGTGCAGGTAACTGTAAGAGACTGTGTAAAGGCTTTGTGTTGTAACCTATCTCAGGGAAGGAGGATCTGGCGAGGTGCACACAGATCTCCTGTCCTCTACAGAGTAGTATTTTGATGCTATGTGCGTGTAATAAGCTTGACAAGAAGATAATAAATAAGAGAAGAGTTGGTGGACATATCCCTAGGCTGGGGGTGAACAACATATATCATGTGTTATGGTTTCTTTATGCATTTTGATAAGTGCTTTGTTCCTTTGATGTGATTTATGCTTAGTGTTTTTATCTTTATGAATGTTAGAAGCATATGATATAATAACTTAGTGCTCAGTGATGTGAATGAATGCTAGATTTGAACTATTTCTTTATTCTAAGTGCTTGAATGTATTGAATCTTGTTGACTACTGCACTGCACTATACTTAGGGTTTATCTGTGCTATGAAAAAAGGTTAAGTACTAATGAATGAAAATTACTAAGTGCTTTGTTAGAGTATTGTAATCACAGATCTGTGTCCCAGCTAAGGTTGCAAACACTGGAGTCATGAAACCACCCCTGTCTCTGCCTCAGGTGATACTTCATCTTCTTTTCAGGTGTTGCCAAAAGGGACGGTAGTTAGGGTTTTGTTGGTGCACTATTGAAGCATTGAATGCTGGGTCTTCCCCTGTGCCAAAAGGAATGTAGTGTTGATAACATAAAAATTACAAGTGGAGGAATATTCTTTTTGGGAAATCTAGTGTCTTAGTTGAGTAAGAAACAATCTTAAGTCTCTCTATCCACAACACAAGCCAAGTATATTGCAACAACAACATGTTGTACACAAGCTCTCTGGATGAAGAAGACACTACATGATATCAAGGTAGAATATGCTCAACCAATATCAATCATCTATGACAACACAAATGCAATCAACATTTCAAAGAATCTTTTTATGCACCCAAATACGAAGCATATTCCCATCAAGTACCACTTCCTAAGAGAACAAGTAACTAAACTGAGTGTCAATATGGAATACATTTCCACCAAGGAACAAGTTGTAGATATTTTTACCAAGCCCCCTTCCCACATAAACATTTGAATATCTCATACAAAATTTTGGAGTGATATCCCTCTCATATCGTTAGTAAAGAAGAACAACTCAGGGGGAGCATACATTTTCCATTCATGTCAAAAGGGGAGAAATACATACAGGGGGGGAGTTGTAGATAGAGGGAGGAGAACTATAGATATGGGGAGAGTTGTAGACAAGGAATAATTCTTTCTATTTTTGGAGGATTACATGTTTTTGAGTATAGGGTTTCCATCAATGAAAAAGGGGGAGATTGTTCAATAAATTATTTTCATTGATGCCAAAGGTAAGTAAGTATTCACATATAAATATTCAAAGGAAATGTGACTTTGATAAATAAAAAAATGGAAGTGGATTAGAAATGAAGTTACATGAAAGTGGATTAGAAGTGAAGTTACGTAAAAGTGGAGTAAAACATGAAAGTGGATTAAAAATGAAGTTAAGTAAAAGTGGAGTAAACATGAAAGTGGATTAAAAAAAGTAAAAGTGAAAGTGGACTAAAAGTGCACATGGTATTTTCACATGGTTTTAAAACCCATGGTGGTATTTTATCCATGATATGTTGAAAAATAAAGAAAAAAATAAAAAAGGGGGAACTTAATTAATTATTTAATAAAAGTCATGTATTTTCAATGAACATGACTTTTCATGTAGAACTAATAGTAAAATATAAAAGGAGAAGATGATTGCGAGAAATAAAGGGTGTGGGTGAAAATGTGATATTCGTATGAATATTATTTTAGGAGTGACGATTGAATATCATTCAAGGAGCAACGATTAAATATTAGTGAATATCAAATTTGGTGTTCTAGAAAATAGATCTAACATTCTAGCAAGCAAAACTTGTAAAGGAAGATCTAAGGAAAAACTAGAAGAATAATGACGAAGATTTGGTGAAGGTAGAGAAAAAGAAGAAGGAGCGAACGTTGAGTATATTTGGTGAAAGAAAAAGGAGTGAGCATCAGGAAGATATGACAAAAGAAGAAGGAGTGATTGTCAAGATGATCTGGTAAAAGTAGAAGTAGCGAGTGCAAAGTAGATATGGTGAAAGAAGAAGTGACGAGCATAGAGAAGATTCGGTGAAGACAAAAGAAACTAGAAGACCAGTGAAGGAAATGCATATGAAGAACTTGTAAACTTGTAAGTAGGTTGGTGCCTACATAACAAACAAATATAGGGATTGTCGTCTCTAGTAGGTCAGTTCCTACAAACAACAAAGGGGATTAGTGTCTCATGTAGGTCGGTTCCTACAAAAATAAGAGGGGATCGATGTCTCCTTTAGGTTGGTTCTAGTTGATGCAATATTGAGACCAAGGTTCTCTAAGGTTTCCAACAAAATGCGTTTCTATAGTCTAGATATGCTGACATATTCATCCTTCTGTAAGGGAAATAAGTCTCACTTGAGGCGTATACGAGACTAGGATGATGAAGTGAGTCAAAGAGAACACAACATCAGATTTACCTTAACATTAATTAGAGACATGTAGCAGACCATGATCAAATACTTAACCAGACAAGAAAGGAACAATTACATGACAGAACCATAGATTTACATACATCATATAAAATCATTACAACAAGAAATTTTAGGGCCCAAACATGTCTTTATATTAGTATCTCCAACGTTCCAAAATCATTATACATCATAGGTCTCCAATACCATCTCTTGCACAACAAGATACAACTTCACATAACTCATTATAGACTCAAGATCGTGTTGCGAAGGAAACAAGACTATCAAAAAATACCAATACATTCGAAATAACAACAGTAAAAAACCCAACCCTTTTCCCATTACATAGATCCATATTTATACTTTTCCCTTGGCCACTTCTTGGATTATTTATTCCACTAATTTTTCGTCTTTTCCCTACCGATGCTTGATGCTCTTAGCCTTTTTCACTACTCATCCAACTGGCACATGTCTCTTTTGGTTATCTCTGTTGTTGTTATAATTTCAGTTATCTCTCTGTTATTCTAATCGTTTTCTACTGCTTCTTCATATTCCAGCTGACATTCATCACTTTCCCCAAAAATTTCGCATGTCCAAAAACATAGGGCCCAATAGGCCCCGACCACAATTGTTGACTCACCTCGAGTCAACCCTCCGCTTCCTTACTGGGTATTCCTTCAAATAGAGGGCCCGAATATAGGATGACCTTTACTGCTTGTTGGTGGAATCTGTCATACTACTCCACCCGGTCCTGCCACTTCCACACCAAAATGGAAGCTCCCACAACAAATTCCTACACAGTTACAACATTGGGCTCTTTAGGCTTTGTGGATAGCAACGTCTTCCACTCAATATTTTCAGTCAAATCCAATTGTTGCATCTTAACATAGGCATCTTCAAATGCAAGCTTGAAGTCCCTGATTTATTTCTTGGCATCTCGAGTGGCCTCGTACATTCCATCGAGTCGTTCATTGACTTCTTGGATCTCTGTGAACTTGTCCTGCTATGCAATTGGTTCAGTGACCTCCCGTGCTTCCCTGTTCATATGTTGGTTTTGAATCTAGAGTTCTTCTATCAACTTATTCCTCTATTCTAATATTCCGATACAATAGTTGACCATGTCAAACAACTGACTACACTCCCTAGATTGATGATGAAGGGAAGATCGAACTGTGTCTCCTTCAACAATAACCTGGGCAATCTTCTCAATCATGGCCTTATTTTTCTCCTGCTCCTTGAGCCAAATAAACTTTAGCTACTACTGTAGACTGTTCATTATCCCTGCTAATTGCAACCAATCTTCTTCCATAAGCTCCACCTAGTGCACTGGTGCAACCAGGGTAGTATCCTCAGGGAGTTCAGGAGAAACTTGCCTGAATGTGGGCCACACCTAGAGAAACTTTTCTGAAGTGGCCACAACAATAGACTTGAGAAATGTGTGCAATCCATTCTCATGATTCATGTATTTTTATGCTACAATTATTTCATGATGCAACTATTATGTCTAATGGGTGATCTATTTATTCATTTTCTTGATCAAAGTGATACGTTGCTCAAGTTGATCAGTGGAGGGTCAGATGAGATGCACTATTTGTGGTGTGGACCAGGCTGCGATATATCCATTGATGAGAGATGAATCTATGGGAAACATTGAGGAAAGGGGTTGGCCACTGGCATCAGATTGTTCATACATACTAGGGATTCCAGTGCCACCAGGACTAGGAGAAGTAGTGCGAAATTTATGTGTAAGCCCATCTTGGACCTCTTGCGAAAGCGTCCCAACCACATCTGTGTGCTCGAGGAACAATTCCATTATTACATGAAATTATTGTGGATCTTAAATCATAGGTGCAATCCATTCTTTCATTGAGGTCACACTGTGATCATAGTGAGTGTCCTCCTAGGTATCCATAAAGTCATTTGGAGGATCATGACTTAGTTGTTCCAGAACTTTGGTGGATTTATCATCCCCTGGAGAGAGTAGAGTTTAAAGTTGGGTGTTAAGTGGTACATGAAACTATGGAATTTGAGGGAAGGGGGGAAAAATGGGGATAATGGGTCCTATGGTATTAGAAAAGGGGTCGCTAGACTCTGCCTCAATGGTGTCAATATGGGATTGGGTAGGGGATGATGGAGTGGTGGATGGGGCTATTGTGATTGAACTAGGTGGTTGATGAGTGGATCGTCTTGGATGTGAGTGGGATGGGTTGTGACTGGGCGATCATACAAAATTGTGATAATGGGGAGAGATGATGGGATGGGGGTGGTAGTGTGAGTTTGAGGTGGAAGGGAAGAAATAGGAATGACATCAATGATGATGGTATAAGTGGTGGATGTGGACACAAAGATGGTGTTAGGTTTCTTAACAGGAAAAATGACAGAAATGGCTTCACATAAGTGCTTACTAGATATTGTGGCATAATCCGGGATTAAGGGGAACGAGAGAGAATCTAAATTGGGTAATATATCCTCTTATAATTTTTCCTCTTCTTCCTTGGATCTTGAGGGAATCCAGTCTCTCTTTGACCAGTTCATGCTTGGGCCTGCACCATTTGTCTGTGGAAGAGCTGGCCATTGTGAGATGGTAGGAATCAAATATGAGACACTGAACTTATTATTTTCTCTTATGACTCCTGACCATGGAGCGAATTCCTTGTACATAATGGCATCATCTAGATAAAACATAAAGGGGATCATGTGAAACAATGTCAGAGAAACACCTAGAGGTTGTAAAAATGTACTATTCCAGTTCATGTCGAACTAGATGTTGTGAGTATGCTGATTTAGCAGTGGTTGTGGAATCCTTAGTCTCTGTGTAGCTGTGATGAGGTCATTGTGCCACTTCAAAAATGAACTTTTTTGTTCTATTGCATGAGCGATAGCAGTGCAAACATGCCAGGGGTGGAAGAGATTGGAAATCCAGGTGTCAGGGTTAGATGACAATGCATGCCTCATTGGTGCCTTCCATATCGACATTAGAAAGGCAACCAAAAACTAACCAAAAATGAAGTAAGTGGCCATATCATGCACATCGACACATGCTGCAACATTTCCGTGAGAAGGTACTTACACCAATTGAGTGGTGCTCCTACCATGCATAACTCAACCATTGATATAGTATTGAGCATGCATTCACCCTAGGAGTAGTTCTTCATAACCTTTCCGACAATTAAATAGAAGGCATAGAGGACCTGGTCATAATTGATTAGATCAATGTGAAATCCAAGATCTCCTCACCTGGTTCCATACTAGTCATAGAGGTTGATCTCTCCCTTCTTGCGGTCATGCTTCCATGAACCCTGGAAACCTTGCATTACGTCTTTCCCCTCCATGTATAAACCAATGAGCTTGTGAATGTGTTAGCGATATTTCTTGTAAGGGGGTTAGAATGCAAAGGAATGGGTTAAAAACCCACTTGTCCTAAGTTCGGGTGCTAATGCACCCATGATTAAATGAAAATCAAGTCTGGACAGAAAGGATCGCGGTGCCCGAATCAATGACGCAGATGCGATTCCGGACCCCCCCCACCTTTCTACCTCTAAGCAGGGGGGGGGGGGGAAATCCAGGGTGAACCTCTTCAATGGCTAAGATCGTAGCACCCGGATCAACGGCGATAAAGGAAATTCTGGACCCCCCTGCCTTTCTACCTTTAAGCAGAGGAGGGGGGTCCGGAATTGGGTGCGCAGCTTTCCGATGGCCGAGATCTTAGCGCCCGGATCAACGGCGCTCTCACAACCCCATCATTCCCAGCTGCTCTGTGTTTATCCAGCGTGGACTCCTATCCCTTCATGTCATCTTCCATAACCGCCTTTCTCCTGCTGCCATGTGTCATCCATCCACCTCCCCTCTATGGTCCGCGTGGTCTTCCTCCCTTCTCATCATCCACACACCATCTTCCACATGTCTCTTTCCCTCCACGTCAACCTCCCTCTAAAATGTGTCTATCACATCTACTCCTCTATAACCTCTCTCATTCCCTCATCGCCTCTTACTCCACCCCCCGTCGTTTTGGCCCCATCACTCCATTCCCGTGCCCCACTTTCCGCGCTGGCCTCCACGCATATCTTTTGATCCAGTCAGTTATTCCAGGTGGCAGCATGGGAGGCCCTCCACATCCAGAGGGTGCAGAGTTGGCTGGGCCATCCTCAATCCTAATAAAGTAGTTATTGAAGCGGTTGGTGGTGGTTAGACATTGCCTTCGCCTTAATGGGAAAGCACGACAATGAATTTAAGGCACGTCGATTCGCCGATAAAACTGTCAGAAGATCAATTGCGTCTGCCATTAGTTGCATGACCATTCAGAGATCGCAGATGTTAACTGTCAGAAGCCATGCAGATGCAAAGATTTCAATGCAATGTCTCGGTTTCGCTGCTGTTGTTGTTCTGAGTATATGAAGGCGTTTTTGCCATTTTTGTATCTATCGATGGTAGAGCTAAGCTCCCGACTGTAAAGTTTTAACGACCATTCTGGTTTCCTGGTCATGTATTTGTGTTTGAGACTTCTTGGTTTATGAAAAATAGTTCTCCTTTTTCATCTATGTTTCATCTCATGCCAGTGAGTTCACAGTCGAAGGATTCGCGTGGATTATTGCAATTTTGTTATGATAAAGGATTTGTTGTGACTTTATTGTATTCTATGGTTTTCTGTGTTTGAATGTAAGAGGATCTTGCGTTCAAATGCTTTCTTCTCCAGTCTGTTACAAACCTGATGTTTATGATAGACCTTCTCACTTTTCTCATACAAGTCTTCCCCCTACTCACCCTTTATTGCGACTCACTGTTTGAATTTTATCAAGACCTCACTCGTCCATGCATGCCTGGCCTAGTTTCTGAGTTGAGACAACTGTTTCAATTTTGCTTCCATTTGATCACCCCTATCAAATAATCGTGACATTAAACTGATGAGTGTCAGGATCTGCTCCTGCAAGCAATCCAGGAGTGACTTCTGACGCTAACATTTCTGGCGCCGTTGCCGGGGACGAAGTTGAACATTTTCCCCGGGATTGAATGACAAAGATCAACTGATTCTGAAGGTGCATCAGATATCAGAACTTGAAGATTGCTACTATGCACCTGGTGACTCCATTGTGACGACTCCGCTGAGGAGAACCTGCTCTATCAATTGTGGCTTTGAGAGGGAAACACACGAGGTCTAATACACACTTGCCTTTAGCTACACCAGGAGCTGACGCGGAAGCGGTGCGCAGAAAGGGAAAAAGCTCTGCGAAAGAAGTTTCCATCGCCGAAATAGGTAATATGCCCTCCCCTTCTGTGAGAACTCCATTTTCTTATTCGCAGCTTCCTGGTCATCCTTCCTCCGAGGTTTCCCATTTTCTGAACTTCGGGAGTGTTCCTGCTGATTTTTCTCCTCCTGGTCTGGTATCAGAAAGAGAGATCCTTGTCACTCCCCCCTCCCTGGAAGTCTTGCCTCATCACAGACCCCAAGCTTCTGAAGGTTTCACCACCCCTCCTTTTGTTGCTACTACTGCACAGAGAGAAGCATCTGCACACTCAGTTCCCTTGGTTCTCTCTCTGTTTTCTCCGTTGTCTCCTCCAAGAACCTCTGTTCCGACATCTCCTATCCGTATTCCTTCTCCTTCGAGTTCCCCTCTACCCAATATCCCTATGGCTGGTGCTAATCCCCCTCTAAATAGAATGGATGCCATAGTTGCTGCTAGATACGCTCCTTTGATTCTACCCCATCCTCTAAATCCCCTCCTTGTTGGAGATTATTTGAAATATATGCCCAAGTTCAGTGGGGAGGGAGACATAACTGCTGAAGAGCACCTAGCTGCTTTTTATAGTTACGCAGACAACTTGACTATCGAGAGTGAAGATGTCTAGATGAGAGTCTTTGTCCAGAGCCTGGATGGAGAAGTGAGGAAATGGTTCAGAGGACTGGCCCCTGGATCTATTGCTGGCATTGAAGCCTTGGATAACGTTTTCCTGAGGCAGTGGGGGGACAGAAAAGATTTCATGTATTACATGACAGAGTTTGGGTCTCTGAGGAAAATGGAAGGAGAGTCAATCTCAGACTTCTCCAAAATATTTAATAAGATGTACAATAAGATCCCTGCAGAGATAAAACCCTCAGAAGCCTCTGCCCAAATTTCATATGGTGGTGCATTTGATCCTGATTTCTGCCTGCTATTGAGAGAAAGAAGAGCTACCTCCCTAGCTCAAATGCAAGACGCTGCTGTAGAAGTGGAATCCAACATATTGGCAGCCGACAGACTGAGGAACAAAGCAGACGCAGACAGAAGAAAGGGAAGATCTGAAGCCTCAACTTCCAGCCCATCATTGCCCCACCCTCAAGTGAATGAACTGGCCGAAATGATGAAGTTTTTGACCGAGGAGATGGAAAGGTTGAAGGTGGAAAGGAAACAAGCATATAAGGGCCCTCAGAATACCGAAAATAAAGGAGGCTTCAGGAGGCAAAATAATATTGCTCCCCTAAATATGCACAGAGAAAGGGGAAGAGACAGAGAAGACCAGAGAATTCAGGCCCCTTTTCAGAACCATCTGGTTGCCCATGAGGAGGAAAGAGAAGCAGATGAGCTGGATCCTGAAATCCACTGCCTAGAAGACACTCCTCCTTTTCCTCATCTCACCTAGACTTCTTATGAAGAGTCTCTCATGGTTGGTCAGCTGAATGAATTGAGCAAGGGAGACAAAGCTGGCGGCGGTCGAGGCAGGTACAACCTGAGGTCCGACAAAAGGGCAACAACACCTGATGTTCCTGAGAAATCTAATAGAACAGAGAAACCTGCTAATGAAGTAGCAAATGCTCATAGAGGTAAGAAGGCCCAAACTCTCTCTCCTATTGTCCATAACCATGTTCCTAAAATTAGAGAAATCCAAAAGCCTATGTCTTCTTTCAATTTTGAACATGAAATTCAAAAGATCAGAATCCCTGTGCCACTCACTGAGCTAATTAAACATGGGGAATTCAAAAAGTGCTTCTCTGAGTTGTTGAAATCTGAAGCCTCATACGCTCTCACAGACTCCATAAACCTCTAGGATGAAAGGCCTGCAGTTGTCCTAGGTCCCATGGTAGAAGACAGAGATGATTCATCCCCTCCCTTCTACACATCCCTGAACATACATGACAAAGTGCTGCATAATTTCCTTATGGATTCAGGGGCCTCTCACAACCTCATGCC
>ML783540.1:157194-193620 GCA_009831015.1 Picea engelmannii | reverse complement strand
AGGCCTGCAGTTGTCCTAGGTCCCATGGTAGAAGACAGAGATGATTCATCCCCTCCCTTCTACACATCCCTGAACATACATGACAAAGTGCTGCATAATTTCCTTATGGATTCAGGGGCCTCTCACAACCTCATGCCCAAAACCGTCATGGAGGAATTAGGACTAGAGGTCACTCGATCCTATCATGACCTCTATTCTTTTGACTCTAGGAGGGTTCAGTGTTTGGGAGTCATCAAGGGCCTGGTAATTTCCCTGTTTCAGCTGCCCATGAAGAGTATGGTCATGGATATTGTGGTAGCTTATGTTCCCCCCAAGTTTGGCATGCTGTTGTCAAGATCGTGGATAAAGAGACTAGGGGGAACCTTGCAGATGGATCTCACATATGCCACCATTCCAGTCTTTGGAGGAGAACATAGGAGACTGTATAGAGAAGCCCAGCTGGCCTATATAATCAGTGATGAAGCCAACCCTACCAATCATCCCATCTATGCCTTGGACACTGATTTAGGCTCAAGTTTACTACAACTCACCCACACCCCTGAGGCTCCTTTACAGATCAGAAAGCAGCTCATCCTTAATCAAGAGACACCCCCTCCAACCACCTATGTTTGGAAGATGTTCTTTGATGGAGCTTCCTCCAGTATGGGTGCAGGTGCCAGAGTGATATTCATATCACCCTGTCTAGAGACCATATCTCTGTCATACAAGCTAGAATTCGAAGTCACCAACAATGTGGCAGAGTATGAAGCTCTAGTTCTGGGATTAAGAGCTGCCAAGGAAATGGGGATTAAAGAGATGGCTGTGTTTGGAGATGCAGATTTGATCGTTCAACAGGTCAAAAACATTTATCAGGCTAAGAATCCTCAGCTCAGGAATTACAGGAACGAGGTTTGGGACCTAGTTAATAATTTCTTCCTAGATTTTAACATCTCTTTCATTCCAAGGGAAGAAAATGCTTCAGCTAACTTTTTAGCTTTCACAGCTAGTGTGCTCGAAGTTCCCACGCTACCCACTGCCGGGTCTGAGGTTGAAATAAAGTACAGACCTTCTATACCAGACAATGTCAAATACTGGAAGGTGTTTGAAGATGATCAGGAAATTGAGAAATTTCTCCAGTCCATTGATGATTTTTCCACAATGCACATAGATGAGAATCCTGATGAGGAAGGTGACCATCACCCTGGGGAATTTGTGAATGAAATTGCTGATCACCGGATCATTCAGCTACCGAGCAATCACATTCCGAAAGGACTGATCCCATTAGAAAGATTTTTTGATGGGAATGATGTGGCAGTGAAGGGTAAGGTTTCAGGTAATGATGATGACACAGCTGAATGCAACATAGGCACACCTGAGGAGCATAAATTGGTCAAGATGTCAAGGAGTTTGACTGAGGAGAAGAGATCCAGATACAATAAGTTGCTGAGGGAGTTTTCTGATGTGTTTGCATGGACCTACGAAGATCTCAAAACGTATGACACATCAGTCATCGAGCATAAAATCCCAATGAAAGAAGAGGCTAAGCCATTCAAGCAGAAGCTGAGACAAATAAATCCCATGTTGCTACCTGTCATGGAGAAAGAGGTAAAGAAGCTGTTGGATGCCCAGATCATTGTCCCCTTGAGATATTCTGAGTGGGTAGCCAATCTGGTCCTGGTGAGAAAGAAAAGTGGGGAAATAAAACTTTGCATTGATTTCAGGAACTTGAATAGAAGTTCCAGGAAGGACAATTATCCCCTGCCCAACATGGAACATATATTACAAAGAGTCACCGGCGCATCTAGGATATCCATGATTGATGGTTTCTCTGGATACAATAAGATATCAGTCATGCCTGAGGACAGAGAAAAAACAACCTTCACCACTCCTTGGGGCACATTCATGTATGCCAAAATGCCTTTTGGACTGATGAATGCAGGAGAAACATTTCAGCAGGCCATGGACATAGCCTTCATCGGGGAGAAGGACTAGTTTGTGGTGATATATCTGGATGACATCATAGTCTTCTCTAAGACTGATAAAGAGCACTGCTGCCACTTAAAAAGAGTTTTCCTGAAGTGTCGGAGGTATGGCCTACCTTTAAACCCCAAGAAATCACTGTTTGCTATGAATGAGGGAAAGCTGCTAGGTCATATAGTGTCAGCAGAGGGAGTAAGGATTGACCCAAGCAGGGTGGAAGCAATTCAGGCCCTGTCACTTCCCCGGTCTAAGAAGGAAGTTCATGCATATTTGGGGAAGGTTAACTTTCTGAGGAGATTCGTCTTGAACTTTTCCAAGCTGGTAAAACACATCATAGCCATGCTCAGGAAGGGCCATGAAATAAAATGGACTGCTGAACCTAGGGAATCTTTTGTGCAAATAAAGAAAGCATTGACTGAGGCACCTGTGTTAATCAGTCCCGATTATTCTAAAGAGTTCCTGATTTTCTCATTTGCTTCTGATGACTCGGTAGCAGCAGTCTTGTTGCAGAAAAATGATCAAGGGCGAGAGCAACCTATTGCTTTCTACAGCAAGGCCTTGAGAGATGCTGAACTCAGATATGAGATCATGGAGAAGCAAGCCTATGCATTGGTGAAAGCTCTCAAAGCTTTCAGGATCTATGTTTTTCACTCAAAGATCACTGCATATGTCCCTTCAACCTCTGTGAAGGACATTCTTATACAACCTGACATAGACGGGAGAAGGGGTAAATGGATCGCTAAGATTTTGGAATTTGACTTGGAGATTAAGCCCACCAAGTTGATAAAGGGGCAAGGTTTGGCCAAGATGCTGGCTGAATCCAATTGCAAGACTTTGGGGATTAACTTCATTAATGAGAAAGCTGAGTCATCCAGCAGGAATTCTCATATTGTCATACCCCTAGCATCATGTCCCTGGTACAGGGATATCTTGTATTTTTTGCTAGAATTAAAGCCCCCTGACGGATTGGGAAAGAGTAGGGCCAGAGCTTTGAAGCTCAAAGCGGTCAGGTACTGTCTCATTGACCGAGCCTTGTATTGGAGAGACCCTATGGGGATACTGTTAAGATGCCTGGACCCGCTGCAAGCCCAAAAGGTGATGTTCGATTTCCATAGCAGTCTCTGTGGAGGTCGTCATTTTTGGAAGACCACAACCCACAAGATCCTCCGGGCTGGGTATTACTGGCCTACCTTGTTTACTGATGTCTGCAGGGAAGTCAGGGCTTACATTAAATGCCATAAGTTCTCAGGTAAGCAACAACTCAAATCTCTGCCATTAAAGCCTGTGGTAGTTTCGACACCTTTTCAGCAGTGGGGATTGGATTTCATCGGAGAGATTCATCCTCCCTCAAGTGGCCAACACAGATGGATCCTCACTACGACTGATTATTTCACCAAGTGGATAGAGGCTGTCCCCACCAGGAGCACTTCTCACAAAGTAATCATCAGCCTCTTAGAAGACATCATAGACTAATTTCGTTGCCCAAGCAGGATTGTCACTGACAATGCCTCCCCCTTCAGGTCTGAACCTCTGATCAGATTTTGTGAACAATTTGGGATTTCATTGGTTCACTCTACTCCATACTATCCTCAAGGAAACGGACTGGCAGAGTCCTCCAATAAAAGCCTAATAAATCTCATCAAGAAGCTACTGGAAGACAATCAGAGGGCCTGGGATTCAAAGCTCAAATTTTCTCTCTGGGCTGATCGGGTGACAACCAAGAAGTCCCTGGGCATCTCTCCTTTCCAACTTGTTTATGGAATAGAGGCCGTTTTCCCCACTCAGCTTGCCTTACCTGTGGCAAATTTCCTCCAGGACCTTGAAGGATAACCTAACCATGTGATCAGAAGAATTCACCAGATGGTGGAAGTACAACAGATCAGAGAGAAGGTCATGAATAGGGCCTACAATCATCAACAGAAGATCAAACAAGCTTTTGACAGGAATAACAAAAAGAAGGAATTCACGCAAGGTGACCTAGTACTCAAGTGGGACGCACCCAGGAAGGACAAGGGCAAACACAGTAAATTTGACGCCCTCTGGTTGGGACCTTTCAAGATCCTTGAAGCATGTTCAAACAACACTTACAGGTTGCAGGATCTGGAAGGTGAAGAAGTTTTTAATGGCCCAGTGAATGGGCATTTCTTGAAAAAGTGTTTTTTGTGAGCCACAATTGGCTCTTTTTGTTTCGTTTTGTACATATTATTTCTATTTTTGTTTTTCGGACTAATAAATGACTCCATAGCCCAACAACAAAGGCACTGAATCTGCAAAAGAGTTCTTAGAGCATCACAGGGATGACTCTATACCCCATGGAGCCAGATGTTAGCGATATTTCTTGTAAGGGGGTTAGAATGCAAAGGAATGGGTTAAAAACCCACTTGTCCTAAGTTCGGGTGCTAATGCGCCCATGATTAACGGCGCAGATGCGATTCCGAACCCCCCCCGCCTTTCTACCTTTAAGCAGGGGGGGGGGGTCCAGAATCCAGGGAACACCTCTTCAATGGCCAAGATCGTAGCACCCGGATCAATGCCGATAAAGGCAATTCCGGACCCCCCCTGCCTTTCTACCTTTAAGCGGAGGGGGGGGTCCGGAATTGGGCGCGCAACTTTCTGACGACCGAGATCTTAGCGCCCGGATCAACAGCGCTCGCGCAACCCCGTCATTCCCAGCTACTCTGTGTTTATCGAGCGTGGACCCCTATCCCGTCATGTCAGCTTCCATAACCGCCTTTCTCTTGCTGCCATGTGTCATCCATCCACCTCCCCTCTATGGTCCGCATGGTCTTCCTCCCTTCTCATCATCCACACACCGTCTGCCACGTGTCTCTTTCCCTCCACATCAGCCTCCCTCTAAAATGTGTCTATCACATCTACTCCTCTGTAACCTCTCTCGTTCCCTCATCGCCTCTTACTCCACCCCCCGTCGTTTTGGCCCCATCACTCCATTCCCATGCCCCACTTTCCGCGCTGGCCTCCACACATATCTTTTGAGCCAGTCAGTTATTCCAGGTGGCAGCGTGGGAGGCCCTCCACGTCCAGAGGGTGCAGAGTTGGTTGGGCCATCCTCAATCCCGATAAGGCAGTTATTGAAGCGGTTGGTGGTGGTTAGACATCGCCTCCGCCTTAATGGGAAAGCACGACAATGAATTTAAGGCATATCGATTCGCCGATAAAACTGTTAGAAGATCAATCACGTCTGCCATCAGTTGCACGAACATTCAGAGATCGCAGATGTTAACTGTCAAAATCCATGCAGACGCAAAGATTTCAATGCAATGTCTCAGTTCCACTGTTGTTGTTGTTCTGAGTATATGAAGGCGTTTTTGCCATTTTTGTATCTATCGATGGTAGAGCTAAGCTCCCGACTGTAAAGTTTTAACGACCATTCTGGTTTCCTGGTCATGTATTTGTGTTTGAGACTTCTTGGTTTATGACAAACAGTTCTCCTTTTTCATCTATGTTTCATCTCATGCCAGTGAGTTCACAGTCGAAGGATTCGCGTGGATTATTGCAATTTTGTTATGATAAAGGATTTGTTGTGACATTATTGTATTCTCTGGTTTTCTGTGTTTGAATGTAAGAGGATCTTGCATTTGAATGCTTTCTTCTCCAGTCTGTTACGAACCTGATGTTTATGATAGACCTTCTCACTTTTCTCATACAAGTCTTCCCCCTACTCACCCTTTATTGCGACTCACTGTTTGAAGTTTATCAAGACCTCACTCGTCCATGCATGCCTGGCCTAGTTTCTGAGTTGAGACGACTGTTCCGAGTTTGCTTCCATTTGATCACCTCTATCAAATAATCGTGACATTAAACTGATGGGTGTCAGGCTCTGCTCCTGCAAGCAATCCAGGAGTGACTTCTGACGCTAACAGAATGTCATCCACATGGATGGGATAGGCCTTATCTAGCCGTAGGGTACCATTGTGCACTCGAATAATGAGTAATTTTGTGCACCGTGTGACTTCTCCTGTGGTTCCAAACACTGTAAATTCACACAAGTTCATTAGATTAGAGTCCTGGAGGGGTATCTAGGAGGGTTTTCACTGTCACTGTAAGTCACCAATCGACAGGGTTGTGCAATCCATGAATGTGTGAATATCCATATGAGGATACTGTGAGGAATTTGTGAGGTTGATGTCGAGAAACCGAGTTTGCTTGACTTTTCCGTGGAGATCACCCATAACTTCGAGTAGTGGATCAATGAATTCCACTAGAACAATGGCCTGTGGAAGGGTTCCCCAAGATGTAGTGTGAACCATATTGGAATACTTGTGCTGGTAAATAAAGAAAACTGGTGCACATAGGTGCTAGTGTGGGCTCATATTATGCTTGAAGGGATCCAAAGTGAAAAATTCAAACAATAGACTAGAAGGGAATGAATTGAGTGGGAGATGACCACAAGTTTATAGAGAGTAATGAGGAAGGTGATGCATGACAGAAATGGAAATTTCATAAAGATGAAAATTGTGTATCTTAATGTGACATTAACAATGGGAATGGATAGAAATCATGGAAATATGTATTCGGTAATTTGGGAAATAAAGGGAAGAATCGACAACATGGTAGTGGGACATAAGGGAGAACGGAAAAGTAATTACCACACCAGTGATTAACCGAAAAGGTACTGACAATTGTTGGGACTTAAATGCATCAAACTAACAATGACATGATGATGAAGAAAAAGGTATTGACGACCTTTAACGAACAAGGTGACAATGAAAAGGCATGGGTTTCAAAATTGGAAGTTACTAAATACCAAAATATTTGACGTAGATGTCCCCAACCACAAAGGTGTGATCTAGGCTGGACAAAGTGACAATGAAAACTAGACTCTAGGACAAGTGACAAGTGGAAACATCACCATTTTATTGACGAAAAGGGGAAACAACAAAAAAATTGAAAAACCTACCTACTTTATTCACTCCGTGTGATAGGAGAGATACAAAACTTCTTCTTATTGAGAATAAATGTAGGGATTCAAGCATGCACCATTCACCCATCCTGGATGAAGAATACCATTTAGTTGTGTCAGTTCGACATCTCTAGAGTCTCAAATTTCCACAACTATGAAGGGTACAATCCAATGCATTTGAAATTTCCTTGGATGCTTTTGATACTTATTGTCATACAATAAAACTTGATCACATTACACAAAAGTATTAGTCTTAATATGCATGTCATGTCAGGCCTTCTTCCTAACCTTTTCCACAATCTAATGAAATTTGTCTATAAATCAAGATTCGTCCAATGCCAACAAATATGCGACCCATTCTACAACTTATTCATCACCTATAATAGGAGTTACTTGTGAAATATATAATATTGGGGTGATGAACTCGACTGCGATGACTGCTTCTCTACCATAAACTAGTTGGAACATAGTATACTTATGAAGTGTCTTTGTAGTAGTCCTATAAGCCCATAATACAACTAGAACCCTTTCATCCCAGTAATGTCCGTATTTGTGTAACATACCTTGGTTAAACCTCTCTCCAAAACCTTGTTAAAGGCTTAGACTCTATCATTTTCTTGTGGATGATACATGATACTTTTGTGATGTTGAATTAGGAACTTGTGGGTGAGAGTGGCTATAGTCTCGCTGATGAAATGTGTACCCTGATCATTGGTCAAACTCCGAGGGCATCCAAACTGAGTGATGATGGTATCCAAAATAAACCTGGCCACTATATCTATAGAGAAATCACATACCGATTCTGCTTCACCCTAGAGGATGATATAATCGGTAGAAGTGATGATATAACTTACTTTTGAGTGCTTGAATGGTGGATTAATCGGTCCTATGAACTCAACTTCCCATTTTTCAAAGGATTTAAGAACCCAAACACGATGTAAGGGAAACTCATCTCTATGCGATGACTTACCAACCCTATGACAAACATCATAGGCCCTAACATAATATTTGGCATCTTTAAAGACAATCAGACACCATAATCTTGCTCGTAGTATCTTCTGAGCAATCAATTTCCCTCCAACATGTTCCCCGAAAACTCCAATGCGATATTCCCACAATATCTCTAGTCTCTCATGATCAAGTACACATTGTCGAAGGATGTTGTCAAATCCCGAATTATACATTTGGCTTTCGATTAACTAATAGTTTGAAGCACGGAACACCAGGTGCCTCTTCTGATTTGTGTAATAACCATCAGACATGGAACCAATAGTGAGAAACATTGCAATGTTATAAAAGAAATTAGGGATAGCATTAATATTAAAAATATCTACATTGAGGAGATGATCATCTATAGCTCCACCACTCTATCTGGATTCTATTCTATAAATATGATTGGGGCTAACATTTAATTTTCCTAGCTTGACAACGAATTCAAAGGAAAACTCCTGAAACATAAAAAAATCTACAAATTCTGCCTTCTAACATAGGCTTATTGACCAAATATTTTGGATCTGAATGGTTAGTAAAGAATTTAAAATGACCTCCTAACAAATAGTGTCTAAAGTTTTTTAAAGTATTGCTATGGGGAAAATACCCCTATGCTAGGTCAAAGGTAAAGGCATAACACTAACTCCCTTAAAATTAGTTATACTCTTAAACTACCCCAAAACCAACTAAACTAAGTGATGAGAAGGAAAGGAAAGAGGATTGATGAATGCACCCTTAGTCCTTGCTATCAATGTTTACCTCTTTTACTTGTCACTGCCTCCTAAATTGTTGGTATCCTCCGAAAGCTGACTTGCAAAAGGGTTAGGAATACATTGAAACAACATATAATACCTATACTATTCACTCTAAAAGTTTAGATATAGATATAAATGCACAAATAAAAAAAAAGAATATAGACATAATGTTTTGGGACAAGAATGAGCTCTTTTATTCAATATTAAGATCAAAAGGATTACAACCTTTGTCGACAATCGCTCCATGAACCAGGTCCAGGCTCCTCTATATTGGCTCCAAGTGCATCAATCCCACACTAGCTTCTCACAACCAACTTATCACTTAGGGAAGGAGAAAAGGTTGTACAAGGAGAAAGGGCTAGAGGGGAATGTTGAGGCCAAAACTAAGAATATGATGCAAATCTTGGGATAAGAAGGGGAAGGGATTTTGGAAGAGTTTTCTTATTCTCTTGCTTGTCTTGTCAAATGGCACCCCAAGAACTCTTTTTATATGATAAAAATATGGTTATTTGGTTTTGGGACGGGATACAAGGGGTAAAATGGTTATGAAACCCTCTATAGCTTGTAAACTCCATCGAATTCCTTGCAATTTTATATTTTTTACAACTTTTGGAGGTAAATGTGGACTAAATAGCATGCACCTAGTGTATGTACATGCGATAAATAGCATGAAAAATGTGTATGTATGTGGGCTATTAGTGTAGCAGGGAACTCAAACTATCCAAAAAATATCATTTTAAGAAACAACCTCAACAATATTTTGGCAAATAATGTAAGTGGAAAGGCCAATGTCTTGTATGCATAGGTAAGGAATTTTTGGACTATAACAGATTCCCCCTAATGTGTTAGGTTAGAAGAGAAACTAATGGAAAAAATACATTACAATACCTTTACACAGTGGGAAGGCAAAAAATTGAGTGAGCCTGAGACAAGTGTTTGTGAGCATGCCATATGAAAAAATAATAATAATGTCTCTGAGGTGGGCATACCCATGCTCAGGATAAACTAAGGATGGCTTCCAATCAAGTACACTGCAGATACATGTCACATATGACTACTAGAAAAAAATATAAATTTCCATATAAAGTACAACCATGGACAATACACAACGAATCTACATCTCAATATCATTTGAAGATATACAAGTACAATATGGTATGCATCTTCAAAAAACATCAATGCATGTGGCTTGAGATGAGGACTTCATCGCTCGAGAAACAACTTCAAGATCTTCAAAATACCATGTAGGAGTACAATAGGAGTGTAAGACTCACTACTCTGAGGTCTTCGACATGTCGTTGGGGAAATAATAGAGGATATCAATCACTAGGAGCATAACTTCATTGATTTTGAATCCGAACTTGACTGGACTCTTGGGATGGCTGACTCATTAAAGTCAAGAGATAAAATGTAGAATGACCGATGTAGGTTGGATAAAAATTCCCTTGGAAAACATCATGACAAAACGATGAGACTTGTGAAGCGTAATATTGACACAAGTTTGTGATACAGGAGGCACCACAAACTCTCCATATGTTTGGAAGAGTAACCAAATTGAGGACCGAGAACATGTTCCTAAGGTCATACTAGATCCAAATGATTGGAGAACAAACAAAAGGATGTTATTTTTACAAGGGTGACTATCTTGCTGCCGAAAAAAAAGAATGTATATCCCGTCCCCTCTTTTTGGAACATAGTGTTCCTTTTTCTTAATAAATCAACGTCCGTAATTTACTCGGACCCCCCGACCATCCTAACTTTAACAAGGGGGGGGGGGGTCCGAGTAAGTGGTTTACCAAAGGACACATGTAACCATATGGTGAACTCGGATCCCCCCTAATACCACTTAACACCCCAGGGGGCGTCCAAAAACCACTTTCCCCCCTCCAAAACCGCCTTCCACAAAATAAAAATAAAATCATTTTCGTCAGTTTTCACCCCTTGTTTTTCGAGATCGATTCTAGGCAAACTAGAGGGAATTTTGAAAAATGGAGAGAGTTTTTTCTTCATAACGGGATGAAGAACAAAATTCTCTCTCAGGTTTTGTACAGATGTCATAAGTTGGGAGAATCAAATCCATCTCTGAGCATCCTTTTGTCTTTTTCAAATTTTTAACGATCTTGAAAAAGAATAAAAGAATGCTACATTATAAATGAGGAATGAGTGTCGCGAGAAAGAAAATTAGTTCCAAGCACATGGAACATACTTATGCTTATTCCAAGGAGACATGTGCAGGATAAGGAAACTTGGGAAAATTCCTCCATGGGTCAAGGTGTCAGATCACAAGGGCAAAGAGTGCTACAAGGCTTGCATTTAAGGAATGCTTTTGAAGGTTTAGTTAATATCAACATGAAGCCGACATTAGGCCAAAGATGCAAGGATGAGACATGCAATGTGATTAAGTATGACACAATAAGACTCCTTGCATGTGAATTTTTATGAGCCCACATAAGGTAAGCTTAGTGGTTTTTCACATTTAGAGTGTCTAAAAAACACTAAAAGATGAGTCCAGAGTGTTCCTTTTTCTTAATTAGTCCATTAGGCTCGAAAAAGGGTTAAACTTATACCGAAAGTACGTCTCTTCAATACCATTTTAACAAGTGTGATTGAGACTAGATCACTCAACTATCTTTTCAATTTTAAAGAGTTTGAAAAGAGCTTAACTATGGAATCACAACCTTTTTCTAAATTTAGTCTCCTTAGTGTTGGGGTCCTATGATCATAGGTAAATTGATTCTTCAGTTGTTTATTTGGCATTTCTCTCATGATGAAGACATTTGGTTTGCTAGGCTCGGTTGATTTCACTTCTTCATTCATCCGTTTCGCCCGATCCTTCATCACCCTGTTGCACCCTTCATGCCCTCGCCCTCCATTTCTTCACCCCCCACCATTTTCATCTCTACATGCATAAAAAAATCTTAGGATAAAAAACATCAGGTTAGTAATAAATGGTTAATGGCATTTTTTAACACTAACTAGCATAATAATGTTAATTTAATTAAGTTAGTGTAGTTAGATTAATAAAACTAGGTTAGGCTTGTTAATAATAAATTAATAATTAGTAATTAGATTAGTTTGATTAAGTTAACAATTAGGTTAGTGTATTAGAATTAAACATTAATTAGAAATTAAATAAAACATATGAATTAAAAAACAAATAAAAAATAAAATATTAAAAACATAAAAAAATACATATAAAAAACAAAAACCATATAAAAAATAATAAAACATATAAATTAAAAAAAAAAATTAAAAAATAACACAAATAAAACAAAACTTAAAAATTAAAACAAAAATAAAATACATAAAACCAAAATAAGATTAAAACATTATAAATAAAACCATATAAAAAATAATAAAACATATAAATTAAAAAAAACAATTAAAAAATAACACAAATAAAACAAAACTTAAAAATTAAAACAAAAATAAAATACATAAAACCAAAACAAGATTAAAACATTATAAATAAAATAAAAAGAGAAAACAGAAAAACAAAACACCTAAAAATAAATAATTAAAAACTAATAAACAAAAAACATAAACTAAATAAAAACACGTAAAACATTAAACATAAAACATTAATAAAAAAAATGTTAAATAAAATTAAAACAAACTTTAATAAATTTAAAACAAATAATAAATAAAAACAAAAAGCAAAGCGCACTATGCACACATCCCAAAAATAATAAATCAACGTCCGTAATTTACTCGGACCCCCCCGACCATCCTAATTTTAACAAGGGGAGGGGTCCGAGTAAGTGGTTTACCAAAGGACACAGGTGACCATATGGTGAAATCGGAACCNCCCCCCCCCAATACAACTTACCACCGTAGGGGGGGTCCGAAAACCACTTTCCCCCGTCCAAAATCGCCTTCCCCAAAATAACAAAAAAAGCATTTTCGCTAGCTTTGACCACCGATTTTCCGAGAGAGATTCCAGGAAAACCAGAGAGAATTTTGAAAACCTGAGAGAGTTTTTTCTCCATAACGGGATGAATAACAAAAACCCCTCTCAGTTTTTTTACAGGTGTTAGCAGTTGGGAGAATCAATGCCATATCCGAGCATCCTTTTTCAGGTTTCCAGTTTTCCCGATTTTATCATGTTTTGCAGGAGTTGTTTCAGCTAGCTGAAGATGAATTCGGAAAAACTGAATGACATTTTGTTTTCATAACAGGATCATATACAGTTAAATCTGAGTTGACCCATTTGTTTAGCAGTTCGACCCGTCTTTCATAGCAGATAGTTCAATATTTTCAGGGATTTGTTCCTATTTTTGGTCGAGGTTGTTGAATTGGACCTCTTAAGGCCGAGGGAGAGTCTATTATATATATTGTAATAAGTCAAATGTACAATGGTTGATGAGAAGGATGAAATCAATTTTGTAAAGTAGCTCACAGAGCCTCCATGGATTCATTTCTCAGTAACACAGTGTGACAACTGTAGGATTCTTTTGACAAATCTCATTGGTGAAGTTTATTTTTTCTGCTAATTTGTTCTCTTTGTTTTCAAAATTGTTTTCTACACTCTAAATTATTTTAAGGAGATAAAAGGACATAATTGGTTTAAATGCACCCTCTGTCACTGACTTGGAATAATTTCTATGTTTTTCTACGGAAGATTAAACTCAGAATTCTCAGTTGCTCTGTTTTTGATCGGATTTCTTGATTTGTTCCACCTTTCCCATGCATTAAATCTTGAATATCCAGTGGATTTTCCTACCTTTCCTTACAATATTGGACTGTCATGACTTGGTTTTGATCCATTCTGAACTATGACTCCATTGCCCAATGGCCTTCCCTTCTTGTTCCAACTAGCCAATTTATAAACCAACCTCTGTACAATAATAACTAGCCTAAAATATATCATAAACAAAGCTATATCAGATAGAGAGAGACCTCTTTGAATCTTGGAGGGATAGATCCAAGAATCGAAGTGGTTTGATGTTACCTCAGTGATTGCCTCCTTAGCCTTGGGAAAATTACAGAGTGCTAACACTTAGATTGAGAAAGTATAAAATATAACTTAGGATAGCTCTCTTGGCGAGACAGGTCTCCTGAGGCTTACCTTTTTCCTAGATAATCTATTGGCCGAAAAAAGGGTTAAACTTATGCCAAATAGATATTCCTTTTGGAACAATTAACTAGTGTGAAAGGAACAAGGTCACTCGACAATATTTTCATATTTAGGGAGTTTGAAAAGAGATTTACTATGAACTTCGAGGGGGTTCCTTTTTCGTAAGTAATCTCCAAGGCATGAAAATGAGATAAACCAAAACCGAGTATGGCCCTTTTTCAAAAAATTAGTCCCTCGGGCCCAAAAAAGGGTTAAACTTACGCCTGAGAATACTCTCCTAGCGAACTGAAGCTCCTAGGGCATACCTTTATTCATAAATTAACCGTCCAGACCGAAAAAGGGGTAAACTACTGCCGGACATATATGCCTTCAAACTTGAGTTTGGGGAGCGTGAAGGGAAACAGGATCGCTCGACAATATTTTCAATTTAGAGAGTCTGAAAAGGGATTAAAGAAGACTCCATGGGGGATTATTTTCTTAAGTAATCCAGAAAGACAAAAAAGAATAAATAATCTCTCGTTAGATTTTTCTTTCAAATTTTAAACGAGCATGCAAGACCACAAACTATGCTCATGGGAAGTCCCTCAGGTAATAGCTAGAAAAGATGAAGAAGAATGAGGCTTAAAAATGTAATCATGGCGGGACTAAAAGGACTCCCAAGACTATGGAGAAAACTCACAACATGGACACCAAAACACAACAAATGTTCTACCTAGGGAATCCATGTAGAGGAATGCTCTACCACCTAATTATGACACTTCTAGAGCAGTATATAAGGTTCCACATCGCACTTTGGTGGGATCGATCCTATGGAAAAGTGAGAAAGTCATCAATATGCAAAATGTAGGGAGGTGAAAACCTAACCTATATGTAAATGTCAAAAAATGACTTATACCAGGGATGATATAAGTGTAACCCATCTCAAGAAAACACCAAACCAAAAGAACAAGTTCATTAGAACGACCCAAAGATCTCTCAAAAGGGAACTCAAGTAGTTACCGAGCCAAGAAAAGGGGAAAAGGGGACCAAACTAGGGAAAAAAAGGCCAAAATATCTATAAATAAAGGCGGAGAACTCATTTTAACCATTTGAATTTGGAAAATAACCAAAAGGTAAAACAAAACTCTTCCTCAAAACACAAATTGAAGGAGCTACAGTGGACAAAAGATCCTCACACTTGAACCAAGTAAGTACAAACAACCTTTCTTTTCATTTCCATCCATCATTTATTTCTTAAATTATTGTTTGGAAGGCGCGCGCCCTTGTAAAATGGTTGGGCCTGAGTGCAACTAAGTTGTCCATGCCCAAAAAGCATATGTATGTAGGCAAAGTAACACTTAGCCCGCATACATACATGACTGTCTTAAAGACAACCTGCATACATCTCTTTTAATGTTCAAAAAAAAGTGAAGCAAGGGATAATCCTCTCCAAATTTTGTGCAATAGGATGTATGTTCATTGGTGGGAAAGGGAACACGAGGAGCTAGATGTCTTGGTAGAGGAGGATCTAGGGGCCATTTCCATGCTTAAAGAATGTGGTATGTGGAAGTTTTTTCAGTGTCCATTCATGAGGGCACAACCTACATTAATAAACCACTTGATAGAGTATTGACATCCAGATGCAGAGGATTTCATGGTAGAGGGTCAATCACTAACTCCGACGACAAAGGACATATACTTTTTGACCGGCCTCTCCAGGAGGGGAGAACAAATCAACTTGAGGAAATTTCCTCTAGGTCCATACAACATAGAGGACTACATCGGGATGTATTGCGAGGCTGACACTAAAAAAGTAGGATCTCATGTGTCAATACATAATATCACTAGCCTCAGTCTTCAGATAGTACTCTCTATGATTGGGGAGATCACAGGATCCACAACACTTCATCAGGACTCCCGTGCACAGATGCATTGTGCAATTCAGTGTTTGGATGCCAATATCTTTGAATGGATCACTACTGTTGTAACCTAGGTTTTAACCCATTCCTTTCCTCTCTCTTTTCCCTATGCCTTCATCATTTTCCCTCTTTTGGTTGGTTAAGTCAGTTTCCCATTACCGAGTGACTTGGTTCTTATTCGTTTCTTTCTTGATTGAGTCTTTACGCATTTCTATTTCTATTTTTTCTTGAAGGATAATTACATTTCATATTTGGTTCATAATGCTTCTCATCATGTTTTCCATTGATTGAGCTCACCGCAGGTCGGCCAAGGATTTTTTGTATTCATAATAAACGCCCATGGACAAATGCAGAAATCCAGAGCGGTCAATTTCGAGCTTAGATTGTGGGAACATACAGGTTAAATTTTGACGGTGGAGATCCATTAGGCAAATCATATCAATGGATCTCGTCCATTCGGGGGTCCAGAATCACATGGGGTTTAACATCAAGAATTTCCTGAAGAGTCGAAGTCCCGAAGAGCCTGAAGAGACGAAGAGTTGAAAAGATGAATTCCTAAAGTAATGAGAGACTTCCACGTCACTTAGGGCCTGTACTACTTTGGGAGAACTTCATGCCTCGCATCCACAAATCTTGAAGCCTGAAGTGCCGAAGCATGTGGCACTCATCAGTCATGACACATGGCACTCATTCTAGGTCATTTGGTTGTGTCATTCGCCCATTTCCACTTGACACATGTCACCCTTATTTCCATGACACATTAGCATCCTTGACATCATATGACATCAGGCCACCACATCACTTCGACGATTTTCCTCTGGGCGATTTCCATGAACAACATTCAAAACTCCCAAAGCCCGAACTCTGAAGTGAATCTAGACTGTCTTCCAGCAAGGATACATGGAGGCAGATCATTCACTTTGTTGATTTTCCTTTGGGATATTTCCAAGAACAACATTCAAAACTCCTGAATACTGAACTCCCAAAAAAAATCTGGATCGTCCGCCAACAAGGACACGTGGAGTCATATCATTCACTTGAGCGATTTTCCTCGAGGAGATTTCCAAGCACAACATTCGAAACTTCTGAAGCCCGAACTCCCAAAGAAAATATGGACCGTCCACCAACAAGGACATGTGGAGGAAGATCATTCACTTAGGGGATTTTCCTCTGGGATATTTCCAAGCACAAAATTCAAAAACTATGGAAGCCCAAACTCCCGAAGTGAATCTGGACCGTTGATCTCAAATCAATAAGAACCATCGATCCTTGTAGTAGGTAAATATCACCTGGATCGTAGATTACAATCAGATCAATGACCATGCTTCATTGTGGGGATGTAAACTGGTTGGACGCTAATTTTCTAGAGCAGTCTCACAATTGGAGCCATGGTATTGTTGGAAGGGTACGTGGCAACTTATGGGGGATTACGGGCCCAAAAATGGTGTCGACCCAAATCACCCTCAAAAACTTCTGAAATCACATGTTTAAATGACATCGGGTCATCACATCACCTCCACTCGTTCCACTCACTACTCTTACTCCTCTCACCACCTGAAACGTTTCCTCCAGTCACCTCCACATAATACAAATCCGCTCATATCAACTATCACCTCCACGCATCCTGTCTTCCTATTGGACAATCACCTCCATGTCTTCCTATTCATGACCAAATCATCATAGAGAAAGTGAGAAGAAGGTCCAGTTACAGTCGAGACAGGGTGCACTTAGCTTCCAAAAGCTTAGACACAGACATAGAGTTAAGTCTCAGTCCGAGGTCGATGCAGAATATCTCCAGAACACTTCAAGCAAAGATCTTCTCATGTAGCTAGTTGTCTTCAGTGGCCTCCAAAATATCAGAGACATGCCATTACTCAACACAGAGCTTTGTTATGTCACTCTGAGGCCTATTTTATGCCAATTTAGTTCCTCCAGCGCATTCATCGGTGATGTCTCAAAGATAGTAGTAGTTTTTTAGTTTATTAATTCTAGTATTTTATTAGATTAGGGACAAGAGTGGTCTTTTGTGTGTGATAATAATCACTCTTGTTGATTAAGTCCAGTATCATAGTCCAGTAATTAGGCCTCAGTCCCCTAAGGATGAGAACCTCTCCAACTCTGTTAAATAGGGGGTCTTTGAATGTTTTGAGGGTCAGATGTTTTGGGAAAGAATATCACTACATCAGACTAGTTGGATCCATTCTATGCATGGATTAAATATCTCTACCTGGTGAACATACTCTTGATGACAATGTTTCATTCAATCCTCATGTGTTTTTATCTTATCTTGAATGCAGTTTTTTATTTGTGAAAAGTACATGTCATTTCCTTTCATCTATTGTATAACTTATTTTTACTGATATGCAACCTTTCAAACAACTAATGCTTTGGTGAAGATTTGTTTTTATCGCAACATGTGGGAGTAATTGTGTTTTTGATACATGTTTAATGCCTTGAAATGATATTTTAAGTATTGAACTTCTTGTAGTAGATTATTCATTGAGTAGTCTGTTGTTTCCCTTTGTTTTTCTATTATTTCACTGGTCTATCATTAGTGTTCCACTAGCCAAGGAGGACCCTAATCCATATGATTTCCCCAAACTAACCTTGCTTTTGTATTGATAGAATACCCCTCTAACCAACCAACAAAAATTAAAAGAATCATTAATCATTCTAAACTGATAGGTGGCCTATCTTTTCCCTTTAGTAGTTAGGTGCAGACCTTAGGACCAATATCTTTTGGCATCATTGCTGGGGAATGGAGTAACAAAATATCTTTCCTTGGGAGAATGAAAATTGATCAGCTTTGACCTTTTATGGTGAAAAAATATTAGACACAGATAGACTACCATCTTTCACCTAGCAAATTCACTGAGTAAAATTTAAAGAAGAAACATTGGCGCCCAGAAAGGGATTCTACAGATCCAAATCTAAAAACAACAAAGCCAAGAAGGCTCATTCTAACCCTGAGAATAAAAAAATAGTCTTTGATCCAGAAAGGCAAGTAAGAAAATCCACTATAGCTCAGAGATATACTTCCCCCCTCAAGGGTAAATATGCACACAAAGAGCCTACGTCTAATCACAATCACAAGCAACTTGAATTTGATAGCCTTGAGAATGATAATTCCAAAGGGGCTCAGACATATTTAATTCCTAATTCCACTTCAGTATCTAGTCTTGCATCCACCCCTGTATTTCCCATAAATTTGCAGATTCCTATTATTCAAGCCATGGCATTTAACAGGATGGATGCCATAATCATTGCGAGATATGCACCCCTAGTTCTACCTGTAGCCTTGCATGCCTTCCCAACCACATATTACATGAAATATTTACCAAGATATAATTGGGAAGGTGAGGTAACTGTTGAGGAACATCTGGTAGCATTTTATAGCTTTGCAAACAACTTTAACATTGATTATGCAGATGTGTGGATGAGGTTGTTTGTACAGAGTCTAGATGGGGAAGTAAGAAAATTGTTCAGAGGTCTTCCCCCAGCCCCCATTACAGATATTGAGGCACTGGATGAAACTTTCATAAAGCAATGGGGAGTTAGGAGAGATTACCTCTACTACATCACTGAGTTTGGGGCCCTAAAGAGAAAGAATGGTAAATCTATTTCAGATTTCACCAAGAGATTCAATAAGATGTATGGTAGAATCTAAGATGAGATCAAACCAACCGAAGCCTTTGCCAATATCACTTATGCTAACTCATTTGATGCAGAGTTCTCCCTCCTCCCAAGAGAGAGAAGATCAACCACATTGTTGTCCATGTAGGAAGAAACCATTGAAGTTGAATATAATATTTTGGAAACAGACAAACTAAAGACTTGATCTGATAAAGAGAAGAAAAAACAGAGAGAGGATCCCCCTACCTCCTTTAACTCAGCCACATATGATCCAAAACTTGAAGAAATGACCAAGACTTTGAAGGATCTGACTTCTGAAATAACTAAGCTAAAATGGGAATCCAAACAACCAAACAAAACTTTTCAAGGGGTTGGAAATAGAAATCAAAATTAGTTTAGAAGGCCTAATGATGCCTCTCAAATAATGCAGAGAGAAAGAATAAATGATTATGATCAAAGGGCAGTACCTCCTTTAAAAAATAATCAGATTGAGGAGATGGATACAGATAGTGATGTTGTGGATGATACTGATGTGCTTTTTAATGAAACATTTTACTATACCACTCACTTAACACAACAAGAATATGAGGTAGCACAATTTTCAAATCAATTTGATGATCATATAGGGGAAGAGGGAGTTATTCAACACCAACCCAAGAAGAAATATTATTTGAGGATGAGAGAATGAGCTTCCAAGGCCACTACCTCTGATCAAAACAAACAAGATGAAGTTCCACCCAAGCCAAATCCAAGTAAAGGTATGTCATCTAAATCTTAGTCACCTCCCTCATCTAAATATGCAGCCCCTGAAATAAAGGAAGTTGATAGGCCAACAACCTCTTTCAACCTAGAACATGGGTTGAGCAAAATCAACATCCTTGTGCCTTTGACATAATTGTTAAAAAATGAACCTTTCAAAAAATCCATCATGAAATTTCTGCAACCAACTCCTTCTAGTGTATCTTATGATGTCATTAGTCAGCAGGATGAAAACCCAGTCATTACTATGGGTCCACACATTGAGAATGGATCTGATGCTTCTCCTCCTTTCTATATATATTTCAATGTCCATGATAAGATCCTTCATAACTGTCTGATGGACTCAGGAGCCTCTCACAATGTCATGCCCAAAGTTGTTATGGAAGAACTAGGTCTGGACATTACCAAGCCTTACCAAGACCTGTACTCCTTTGATTATAAGAAATTAAAATGTTTGGGATAGATAAAGGATATGGTGGTTTCTTTAGCACAATTACCCTTGAAGAGTGCAGTGATGGACATTTTTGTAGCAGACATTCCCCCAAAATTTGGTATGTTCTTATCCAGAACTTGGGCTAAGAAGGTTGGAGGATCATTGAAAATTGACCTCACTTATGCCACCATCCTTGTGTTTGGATGAGAACATTGGAGGCTATACAAAGAGGTGAGGTTATCCTACATTGTTAGTGACCATCAAAACCCAAGAAATCACCCAATTTGTGTTGTTGAGGATGAGATTGGCTCATTTGTATTTCATTTAAATGATGATGAACTTAAAATATCATTTAGCTAATGCAAAGATCAGCCACTGACAGGTCAACAAAAAAAAGTATGGAAGATGTATTTCAATGGCCTTTCATCACAAGAAGGATTTGGTGCAGGTATACTCCTCATTTCCCCTTCAGAAGAAGTGGTAACCCTCTCTTATAAGCTAGAGTTTGAAACCACTAATAACATATCTGAATATGAAGCTCTGGTGTTGGTATTGAGGGCTACCAAAGACATGGTGATTGATTGTGTAGCAGGTTTTGGTGATTCTGAGTTAATCATCAATCAAGTAAGGAACATCTATCAGGCTAAGCAACATAGGCTCAAGCAATACAAAAATGAGGTATGGGTTCTGATAGATAATTTCTTTCTAGCATTTAACATTTCTTTCATTCCCAGAGAACAAAATCAGAAGGCATATTCTCTAGCCTTGGCTGCTAGAAATTTCAAGCCTCCCCTCCCATTGGCCCAAATATTAAATATCAGGTGGAAATCAGGCATAGAACAACCATACCAGAAAACATAAAGAACTGGCAAGTCTTTAGTGATGATATAGAGATGTAGAGATTTCTACACACCATTGATGAATTATCCAATATCTCAATTGATCAAGAAAGTCAAGGAGGTGAATATGAGGAATTAGAAGATCAACAAGCATCTCATCTACTGAAGACAGTGGCTGATCATGATATTATGGAGCTGGAAACTAACCACATTCCAAGAGGACTAGTGCCATTGGAAAGGTTGTTTGACAGTAATGATGTTTACAAA
Source organism: Picea engelmannii (assembly GCA_009831015.1). Taxonomy (NCBI): domain Eukaryota; kingdom Viridiplantae; phylum Streptophyta; class Pinopsida; order Pinales; family Pinaceae; genus Picea; species Picea engelmannii. Next base: position 172,089 of record ML783540.1, on the reverse strand, counting down.
GGGGTTTCCATGAAGAATCAAGAATAAGAGATAACAAATTGATATTGAGACCACTGAGAATCCCAATATCATCAAGCTATCCAAAGAAATAGCTGCAGAACAAAGGGGCAGGTATGTTGATCTCTTTAAAAAGTTTGCTGATATTTTTGCATGGTTCTATGAAGATTTGAGGATGTTTGACACTGACATCATCCAACACAAGATCACTCTAAAGGCTAGCTCCAAGCCATTCAGATAGAATATTCAACAATTTAATACCATGTTAATGTCCATAATTGATAAAGAGATGAAAAGAATGTTGGATTCCAAGATTATTGTACCATTGAGGTATTCAAACTGGGTGGCCAACTTAGTACCTTTAAGAAAGAAAACTGAGGAGATACACTTATGTGTTGATTTCATAAATCTCAACAAATGTTCTCTGAAGGACAATTACCCCCTCCCTAAGATGGATCATATTTTACAAAGATTGGTAGGTACACACATAATTTCCTTGTTATATGGATACTCTAGTTATAACTAGATAGAATTTTATGAAGAGGATAAAGAAAAAACAACATTCACCACTCCATGGGGAACATTCATGTATGAAAATATGCCCTTTGGGATGATGAATGTAGGGGACACTTTTCAAAGGGCCATAGACATAGCTTTTGTGGGGGAAAAAGAAAAATTTATGGTTATATACTTGGACGACATCACCATTTTCTCCAAGTTTGATGATGAACATTTGCAGCATTTGGAGCATGTCTTCAAGAAATGCAGGAGGTATGGAATATCTCTGAATCCTAGGAAATCTCACTTTGCCATGTCAAAAGGAAAGCTCCCGGGCCACATCATATCAAGAGGAGGCATAAAAATTGATCCCAAGAGGTATTGTTCCATTCAAGATATTGAGATCCCTAGAAATAAAAAGGTTGTCCAGTATTTTATTGGTAACATAAACTTCCTCAGACGTTTCATGCCAAATTTTGTTGAAATTCTCAAGCCTATTACTAACATGTTGAAGAAGGATGCTGTGATAAAATGGTCCTTGGAGGAAAATCGTCTTTCTAAAAAATCAAGAAAACTTTATTCGAGGCCCCTATATTGGCCAACCCTGACTACGCCAAAGATTTCTTCATCTTCTCCTTTGCTTCAGAGGAAACAATTATTGTTGTACTACTGCAGAAAATTGAAGAAGGGAATGAGCAACCAATAGAATTTTTTAGCAGAGCCCTCTGAGATGCTGAGATGAAGTATGATATATTAGTTATATAGGATTATGAACTGGTTAAAGTGCTCAAATCATTTAGGGAATATGTTCTACAATCTAGCATAGAAACCTTTGTTCCTAGCAACAATGTCAAAGAGATTCTGGTCCAGCCAGACAATGAGGGGAAAAGAGGAAAATGGATTGTCAAATTGTTGGAGTATGACCTGCACATAAATCCCACCAATATTATCAAGGGGAAAGGATTGGCCAAATTGATATCAGATTCGAATTGTAAGGTGCTATAATTTCATCAAATCTTCACCCAATCAGATGCACCCATCATATAGTTTGGACAAGACAACTTATAGGTATTTGAAAACTACTCCTCTTCACCTTGGTATAAAAACATCATCTATTTTATACAGCATTTTGAATGTCCACCAGATGTGAATATGACAAAGTAAAGGTCTCTCAAGTTGAAAGCTATCAAATTCTACATTTCAAACCAAAGCTTGTATTGGAGAGATCCTGCTGGCATCCTATTAAAATGCCTTGATGAAAATGAAGCCAAACATGTCATATCAGAGATGCACAGAGGGGTATGTGGAGGACACCAGCATTGGAAGGCCACAACTCTCAATATCTTGAGGGAATTATACTACTGGCCCACCCTTTTCTCTTATGTGTTTTCCACTGTTAGGGCCTGCAATGAATGTCAAATGTTTGCAGGGAAACACAAGTTACTATCACTGCCCCTAAAACTTATCAATGCTAGTAGTCTGTTTCAGCAATGGGGGTTAGAATTTATAGGAGAGATAAACCCACCCTCCAGTGGACAACACAAGTGGATCATCGCTGCCACTGACTACTTCACTAAATGGATTGAGGCTATGCCCACCAGGAATGCCACTGACAAGGTGATCATGAACTTCCTAGAAACCAACATTTTTTCCAGATTTGGTTGCCCCAGTAAGCTTGTAACAGAAAATGCCCAAGCATTCAAGTCCAAAGCCATGATTGACTTCTGTGGCAGTCATAACATTTTCTTGACACATTCCACACCCTATTACCCTTAGGGAAATGGCCTAGAAGAATCATCAAACAAGACTGTCATCAGGATCATTAAGAATTTGTTGACTGAAAGCAAGAAATCCTGGGACTCTAAACTCAAATATGCTTTATGGGCTGACAGAATCAACACTAAGAAGTCTCTGGGAACCTCACCATTCCAACTTGTTTATGGCATAGATGTTATTTTTCCCACTTAGCTTGGTATACCAGTCCTAAAATTCTTGCAAGAGGATATTGAGGAACCAAATGACATCCAAAGGAGAATATTCCAGATTATAGAAGTTCAACAAAAGAGAGAAGCACTATATTAGAGGACAAAAGCATATCAGAACAAGATCAAGTCAATATTTGACAAGAAAACCAAGAAGGATATCTTTCAAAAGGGTGACCTAGTATTAAGGTGGGATTCCAGAAGGGATGATAAGTCCAAGCATGGTAAATTTGACAACCTATAGTTTGACCCTTTTAAGGTGGTTGAAGTTCTGGACAACAACACATTTATCCTGCACAATCTAGACGATACATAGATCTTTGGAGGCCCAAAAAATGGGCACTTCCTAAAACACTATTTTGTTTGAGGATGGGGGGGAAGGTCCCTCTTGTACCATTAATGATTTCATTTTTGTTTTTGTTTAGTTATTTATATGCAAATAAAGACTCCATATCCCAACAAAGGAACTGGGGTGTAGTTTCAGTTTTTAATTCAATAAAATGCATGGCTGAGGGATAGTAACAGATACACGGGGCTAGAAGAAAAAGACAGAGGTAAGAAATGGAAGGTAATAGAAGTTATCTAATATCAAGGAACTGATCTACAATTATTATCACCTCACAAGGATGATCTATCCCTGGTTGGATCCAATGTTGTAACCTAGGTCTACACCCCTGCCTTTCCTCTCTCTTTTCCCTATGCCTTCATCATTTTTCCTCTTCTGGCTTGTTAAGTCAGTTTCCCATTACTCAGTGACTTGGTTCTTATTCGTTTCTTTATTGATTGAGTCTTTGTGCATTTCTATTTCTATTGTTTCTTGAAGGATAATTACATGTCATATTTGGTTTAGAATGTTTGTCATCATGTTTTCCATTGATTGATCTCACCACAGGTCGACCAAGACTTTTTTGTATGCACAGGAAATTCCCTTGGACAAACGCAACAATCCAGATGGTCAATTTCGGGCTCAGATTGTGGGAACAGACAGGTTAACATTTGAAGGTGGATATCCATCAGGCCAATAAGATCAATGACTCTCGTCCATTCAGGGGTCCAAAATCACGCAGGGTTTAACATCAAGAATTACCTGAAGAGATGAAGTTCTAAAGAACCTGAAGAACCAAAGAGAAGAAGAGCCAAAGTACCAAAGTAACGAGAGACTGCCACGTCACTTCGGGCCTATACTACTTCAGGAGAACTTCATGCCTCACATCCAAAACTCCCGAAGCCCGAAGTGCTGAAGCACATGTCACTCTTCAGTCATGACACATGGCACTCATTTCAGGTCATTTGGTTGTGTCATTCTCCCATTTCCAAGTGACATGTGTCACCCTTATTTCCATGACACATAACCATCCTTGACATCATATGACATTAGGACACCACCTCACTTCGGCAATTTTCCTCCGGGATAATTCCAAGCACAACATTCGAAACTCCCGAAGCCCGAACTCTGAAGTGAGTCTGGACCATCTACCAACAAGGACACATGGAGGTAGATCATTCACTTCGACAATTTTCCTCCAGGATATTTCCAAGAACAACATTCCAAAATCCCGAAGCCTGAAATCCCGAAGAAAATCTGGACTGTTCGCCAACAATGACACGTGGAGGAAGATCATTCACTTCGATGATTTTCCTCTGAGATATTTCCAAGCGAAACATTTGAAACTCCCGAAGCCCGAACTCCCGAAGAAAATCTAGACCGTTTGCAATCAAGGACACGTGGAGGAATATCATTCACTTCGATGATTTTCCTCCGGGATATTTCCAGGAACAACATTCGAAAACTCCCAAAGCCCAAACTCCCAAAGTGAATCTGTACCGTTGATCTCAAATCAACAAGAACCGTTGATCCTTGTAGTAGGTAATTATCACCTGAATCGCAGATTACAATCAGATTGTCAAATACGCTTCATTGTGGGGACATAAAATGCTTGTACATTAATTTTCTAGAGAGATACCACAATTGGAACCATGGTATTGTTGGAAGGGTATGTGGCAGCTTGTGGGGGATTGCAGGCCCAAAATTGGTGTGGACCCAAACCACCCTCAACAACTTCCACAATCATGTGCTTAAATGACATCAGGTCACTGTGTCACCTCCATGTCACCTCCACTCATTCCACTCACTACTATCGCTCCTCTCGCCACCTAACACTTGTCCTCCACTCACCTCCATGTAATACAAATCCGCTCATATCACCTATCACCTCCACACATCCTGTCTTCCTATTGGATGCTCACCTCCACGTATTCCTGTTCATGACCAACTCATCACAAAGAAAGCGAGAAGAAGGGTCAGTTACAATCGAGACAAAGTTCACTTAGCTTATGAAAGCTCATACACAGACATAGAGTTAATTCTCAGTCCCAGGTCAATGCAGAATAGCTTTAGAACACTTCAACATGCTACCTCTTCCTCAAGCAAATATCTGATCATGCAACTAGTTGTCTTCAATGGCCTCCAACATCTCACTGGCATGCCATTACTCAACACAGAGCTCTGTTCTATCACTCTAAGGCCTATTTTCTGCTAATCGAGTTCCTCCAGCACATGCATCAGTGCTTTCTCAGAGAGATTAGTAGTTTTTAGTTGATTAATTCCAACATTTTCTTAGATTAGGGACAAGAGTGGTCTTCTGTGTGTGATAAGAATCACTCTTGTTGAACAATTACCTAAAATTAGGCTTCATTCCCCTAAGGACGAGAACCTCTACAACTCTGTTAAATAAGGGGTCTTTGAATGTTTTGAGGGTTAGATCTTTTGGGAAATAATAACACTACAACATACTGGTTGGACCCATTCTATGTATGGATTAAAGCTCTCTACCTGGTGAACATACTCTTGATGACAATGTTTCGTTCAAATCTTCATGTGCTTTTATCTTATCTTGAATGCAGTTTTTTATTTGTGCAAAGTACATGTCATTTCCTTTTAGCTATTGTATAACTTATTTTTACTGATATGCAACCTGTCAAACAACTAATGCTTTGGTGAATATTTTTTTTTATTGCAACCTGTGGGGGTAATTTTGTTTTTGATACATGTTTAATGCCTTGAAATGACATTTTAAGTATTGAACTTCTTGCAGAAGATTATTAATTGAGTAGTCTGTTGTTTTCCTTTATTTTTCTATTATTTCACTGATCTGTCATTAGTGTGCCACCAGCTAAGGAGGACCCTCATCCATATCATTTTCCCAACCTAACCTTGATTTTGTATTGATATAATAACCCTCTGACCAACCAAAAACAATTAAAAGAAACAATCATTCTAAACTGATAGGTGGCCTAGATTTTCCCTTTAGCAGTCAGGTGTAGACCTTAGGACCAACAACTACCATGCTTACATGCATGAAGAAACAACTCACCGAATGTTGCATAAGAATGAACAAGAACTTCAGATTCAGGACTGTATTGTGCACTTTCTTTTTCAAGAGATTTCCAAGACTTAGCCCTAGGGAGACAATACAAGGCCATATTTCCTCCTTGCCAACATTGTGTAGGTGGGAAACTTCCTAGACAAGGTGTAGGGTGAGTCCAGGAGACCTTTGAAGACAATTTTTTTGATTGGTGGGCCCGTCAGATTCCTATGATCAAGGACTATCCATATGAAGGAACCAGTTTCCCAAGGGATCCTGATATGCCCATGCCCCCTGGAAAGGAATGCAAAGAGATAGGTAAACACATTTTTAAAGTTATTTAATTTTTAAGTTTTTTAAATATTATCCTTTTTATGGTAATGTCAAAGTACTAACTCAAAGATCTATTATATATAGTTGTGGGACTAGTGCAACTGACTGAATTTGCTAGGACTAGGTGTCATCCTCGAGCAGAGGCCGAACCATCAGGAGAAGGAGGACCAAAAGTTGTAGGAGGACCCCCAGTTAGAGAGGCTAAGAGAGTACTGTGATGAGTAGAGAGAAACTTGACAACTCTCACTCGTGCAATGTCGATGGTAGAGGTAGAGGACCTTCCCCCGACTATGAAACCACATGTAGTAGGGGTTCCTAGGACTTGGGTCTAGTTTTTCTGACGTCTTGAGAATGTTGTATTTCATTATAGTAGGGCCAATTGGTCTAGACCATAGTTAGTTTTCGACCACACATGTGCCAAGGGAAGTTTTTTTACTTTGTAGTGAGGGCTTGAGCCCATCAATGTATACCAGCTCTATTTGAGGCTTTATGGCCCACTTTGTACTCATGACACTATTTTTTGGGATATATTATTATATATGCATCTTTTTTGTCTTATGGAATTTTTTTTTGTACAAATTTGTTTACATGTGCATGTATGTGTGTGTTTTTACTTTTATGTGTGAGAAACATGCCAATCTAATACTTTATTAGCCAATGTATCAATTAGTTGATTAGATCTCCTAGGAACATGAATATAAGTAACATAATCAAAATAGCATTCTAAGAGATGTACCCTAAGGAATTGTTAGTGAAGGGTGGGATCATAGACACTATATATTCCATTTAACTGAGACACAGCCAGTTGATCATCTAGATAAACCTGGAGGTGAGAAATACCATATGATAAGTCATCACATAGTAATTCTATTACTACACTGTACTTGACAAAGTGATTGGTTGGTTTGCCTAGAAAAATACCTCAAGAAGACATCAACTGACCAAAAGGTGTAAAAAACACTCAAGCTAAAGAAGAAAGCCTCTGAGTGTGTCGGCTAGAACTGTCTGTGAACCCAACATAGACTTCAGATTCACTTGACATCTGCTATAGTGAAAATAAAATGCAATAACTACACATCCATAAAAAAAAAATACAAGACTGTATAAAAAAATATGCATATATATAAGAAGTCACGCTCAGGCGACCGACCTAAGTGTAATACTTCTTAAGGTAAAGCCCATTTCTAGGCTCCGATAAAATGTTACCCTCGAAATCAACTAGTCAATAAGCACCCTTTTCTAAGACTTTTTTCACAATGAATGGTCCGAACCACATGGGTTTGAACTTGCCTTCCCCCAAGGGATATTTGTCTTGGTCATAGACTAGGATAAGATCGCCTTCGGATAAAATCTGAGGGCGGACGGACCGATCATACTAACACTTGACCTATTGTTTTTGAGCCTCATTGACCAAGGCTGCATCTCAACGCTTCTCATCGAGCTGCTCAAGATATAAAATGCGTTCTTCAAGAGGTGTAGTTTCAGGAAGTAGTTCCATGAACAAATTAAGAGAAGGGATTTGGCATTCTATGAGAAATACTATCTCTAGTCGGTAGACGATTTGGAAAGGAGAAAAATTGGTAGCAGTCTTGAGTGAAGTTTGATAAGCCCAAAGTGTCGAATACAACATCAAATTCCAATTTGACTTGGCCGAGTTAATCATTCGTTGAATAATAGTATTGAGATACTTATTAACAACCTCTACCTGACCATTCAATTGTGGGTACTAAGGTGATGAATGCTCCTATTTAAACCATAGTTTTGATGTTAATTCAAACATTATTTTTTCTAGAAGTGACTTCCATGGTCTGTGACAATCTTCTTCGGGATACCAAACCTGGCTAAAAACTGGTTGAAAATGGAAAGGGTACTCATATCCCCATAATTTCTTAATGTTGACATAATTTATATCCACTTAGTAAATTAGTCTACTGCTATGATGATATAGCGATGCTCCCTAGTTCAAACCGGGTGACAAGTAGTGAAATCAATCCCCCACTTGGTGAAGGGACTGACAACAATAACTGGGAACATGGGATCTTGGTGTGCCCCCATATTCTGAGAGAAGATATGGAATGGGTGACACTTATTGACCGCCTCTACAAAATATTTGACTAACGAGGGCCAAAAGTATCCAATGCAAAGAATCTTTTGGGCTATTGTCAACCTAGACAGATGACCGCCACATGCTCCTGTGTGAAAGTCATTTAAAATAAGTTCTTCTTATTTGTGAGTGAGATATCAATGGAGAATGAAATCCACTACTCGATGATATAAAGTGTCATCGAGGATAATATAGTTCCATGATTGGTGGTGTATTCGTCGACGCTCATCATGAGAAGCTGAAGAAGGGCACTTCAAAGTCTAAATATACACAAGTATATATCCATACCAAGGGTCCGAAGATGTGATGACAAAACCATCTTCATTAATTAGTGACTCTTCAGGAAAAATATTACCACTTTCGACTGGAAGTTCCGAGATTAGTTCATCAAAGACCAAAGGACTTTATATTTCACCGAAACAAAATCCAAGTCAAACTCTTGCAGGATGACTATCCATTGAATGATTTTACCGCTGATGACTCGTCGTGTTAACACATATTGAAAATGGTTGAACAAATATATTATGGTGTTCTTGAGAAGTAATATGTAATGACAGAACCGTTGGATAGAATGCACAACTTCCAAAGCAATTTTCTCAACGTGTGTGTAGTTGAGTTCCAATCCAACCAGGCCTCGGCTAAGATAGTAAATAACTTTCTCTTTGATCACGTCATCCTCTTGGATCAAGACCATTCCAATAGTAGAATCTGCAGCAACCAAATACAACAAGAAATCCTTGCCATAATCCAGAGGACTGAGCAGAGGGGAATACTTCAAAGTGCATTTCAACGCTTCAAAAGAGCACTGATCCACTTCATCCCAACACAGTGAGACCTATTTTTTCAAGAGAATCATGAACCCTTTAGTAATCTTGGAATAGTTAGCAACAAAATGACAAATAAAATTGGCCTTACCCTATATACTCTGAAGATGATGGATTGAACCCGTGGGAGGCAATTGAACTATTGTCTCAACCTTCTAGTTGACACGATAAAACCTAACAAGAGACCCGATGTCACACAAAAACTACACTTGTTTGGATTCAGGAGAATCCAATAGTAGTGACACCTCTCAAAGATAATTCATACATGGGTGGGATGATCAAATATATTACGAGAACATGATGCCAGATTATTGAGATACGCCTTGACTATGTGTTTTAGGTCATGGAAAGAAAATTACATGGCCCATTGAAAAGTGGCTCCAACATTCTTAAGGCCAAAAGGAATTTTCCTGTACGTGAATGTACCCCAAGGACATATAAAATACATTTTATTTGGTCCTTGGGATTGATCTGAATCTGATTTTACTAGGAAAAACTTTCCATGAAAGAAAATACCTCACAATCCACACATTCATTGTCTATCTGATCAATAAATGTGGTTGGAAAATTTTCTTTCGGACAATATTTTTTCAGGTCGCGAAATTCCATACATACGTGAATCATACCTTGCTTCTTGTTGACATACATAGGGTTCGATACCCATTCCATCAATTGCACAGGATAGATGGAACCAACTTTGATGAGTTTTTCTACTTTATCCTTTATCTCCATTGCCTTGCGAGGATTGACCGAGCGAAGCTTCTATCGAACATGCTTAACATTAGGGTAAGTTGTGATATCATGTTCAACGATACGTGGGTCAATGCCTGGAACCTCCTCATAATAACATGCAAAGGCGCCATGCAATTATTTAAACAATTCAGTGTAGATATGAATCTCTCTGGGGGAATAATCCTCTCCGACAAAGACATTTTCCACAATGCTAGGGGTTCTAGAGATGTCGATAGGAATAGTTTCAGCTATAATTTCCATGTTTCCTCAACATATATTCCATGCGTGTCCAGAAGGTTAATAGGGATAAGGACATATCCATTCACGGTTGTAATGAACTCTCTTGCCTCTATTCTCTTCAACTCAAGTAGGAAATAAGATATGTGGTGAAGATCATCCCTAGGTCTGTCTCACCCATTCATTTCCTCTAAAATTGCCTTGTCAGAGGGAAAGACTAATTCTAGGGTATCATAAGTGGTGAGAGAGTCTTGAGCCAAAACAAGCTATATAATGGGATCTAGCTCATGTGGGGGAGCTAGATCAGGGTTGGCCGAGGCTTTTTGGAAAATACTGTATGCAACCTCAACAGTGGATAAGGGAATATCCATTCCAAGGTTCCCTACCCCTTCCATTGAAGCTAATGGGGAAGGTAAAATCCATGGGTCATTAAAGTAACTCGTTATAAGACATACAACTTGAAAAATCGTAGCCTTCGACTGATCGAGAACAACCGAAATAAACCTGACATTATTGGAAGGCGAACGATAATCAAAAGTCCCCATTAAAGATGAAAACAATCTGACACCTAAGTTTACAATACCTGGTTGTGGGATGTAAACCATCAGGACCGTGGATGCTACCGATGAAGGGTCAGGAAGAGAAAAGGATAACTGATCAATGGTTATAATCCAACCTTCATGAGGAAAAAATAAGACCCGAAAAATGATGGATACAACGTCTATCATAGAATAGGTCCAACTTCTCTCTAACAAAAGATTATAGTCAAGAGGCACATCGACTACTTCTACTTCGACGCACACAGTTTTACCCTCCAACTACATGGGAAAGGAGGGAATTATTCCATGTAGTCTGAAATATCGACCGTCAAATGTAGTTAGAAATGTGGGAGAAAAAGAAAAATCAAGTTGGCCAATGGCCTTTCAACATGCTAATGACATCATGCAAGTCAAGGCACCCTCATCAACCACTGTACAATTTTTTTTCCGTGTCAACGATTTCGTGACATACACCACTACTATCGAAAAAGTGACATGGTGAGGAAGATGAGGTTTATGGTTTGTAGGGTAAAAAACAATCATTCTTGAGTTAGTGGTTTCGGTCTCTACCAAGGAAGAAAACAATGCTTTCCTCTATGAGGGGAAACTCTAGAGAACTTCTAGAGCGGATGTTGCACAAGGATTTTGTGCTAGATACTCCATGATGGAGTAATTCTGAGCAACCCTTGCATTTGGGTTGTGAGAATCCTTTTTGAATGCACCCTTAGGGATGCAAGTCATCATTTCTCCCACCATATTCTCAATTTGAAGAGGAGACAGTGGGTTGGAGGATTCTTTTCCCTTCTCAAAATATTATGACATTTTGTAGTTATGAGCCTTGGTCTGTAGATTAGATTTGGATTTCATCATATAAAGGTTTACGGTCCCGTTGTTAGTATTGGGCGCGGGAGCTCTCTGACTGCCCCCGGGAGCGCTCATGGATGAGGAAGCTTGAGCCAAATTTTTTCCTTGTGGGAAAGGGTTGGTTAACATGACAAGATGTTGTTGTGCCAATATATTTTGTGCTTCCTCAAGCCGAGGGAATTGATGAGTCAAGTGGTCATCCATGCAAAGATTACACAAAAAATTCACCTTTCTCTTTTTGTTTTTTCCCTCTCTAACATTATTTGCATCCTTCTTATCCCCTTACCCTTCTTGTTTTTAGGTTTACTCTTTCCCTTAGTTTGCTAGTTACCCTTGGAATTTGTCGATTGCACATTGTGTACATCTAACATTTGGGTTATGGGGGCAACCGAACTAGAAGTTTGGCTAGCCACATTATGTTGAATTGATAATTGTTGTAATTGATTAGACAACTTCTATGTGGGATTTCTCTGTGTTGATCCTACTATGACATCAACGTGAGGACCAAACTATTGTTTGGTGTTGTCGAACGTCGATCGTGGTGCATTGGGAAGGATCTCATATAACATAATAGACTGAGAGTAAATCAACTCCAGTTGTTGGGATCTCATGATAACCTCCTCTTCGGAAAAAACCTCAAACGTTAAAACTTCTTTGGATACACAAGGTACCAATGACTTTAGGAACCACTCAAGAAAAAATGTGGGAGGGACCTTAACTTTGATCAAACTCTTTCATTGTCACCATTCTTGGATGTGATCCATTATATGGTTAGCTTTAGTTTGCTCGAAGTTGGCCACCAAGTCGGTGCCGACATCATATCTTATCAATAGCTAGAAATGGTTTAAGAAGACCATAGATAGGTCATTAAAGTAAGTGTACTTTGAGATATCGAGCTTGATATACCATTTTGTGACACCCCCTATAAGAGTGCATTGAAACAAACACAACTGAAAGAAATCATCCTTTAACGTGTTGGATGAGCACCATAAATTAAATGTCATCACATGATCACCTAAATATTCGCTAGGATTTCCTTTGAACTTAGGGATGTCTGAGGGAAACTTAATCGACATGGGGGGCCAACGCGGATCATGACAAATTGGGTTGTTGAAAATTCTTGACAAGTCTAGAAAATGTAGAGTTGCCAGAAAAGGTAGTCTACGTTGTAAGAGATTCACATGAAAAGAGGGGCATGTATTTTGGGTGGCACCAGGTTGCCAGGAAAAGTTTGACTATTGGCCAGGGTTTTGGTAGAGACCATGGTGAACCTATCTAGTAAAAGGGACTTGAATTTGATTTTGCATCCTCTGTTGATTCTCGTAGTTGGATGACATGCCTTATGAAAGGATTGCTCTCTGTACAACTTTCCAAGGACCTTGGTTGGGGATTCCCCTAACCGAACCTCCCAGAATAGGTACTAAACAGTGCAAGGAAACATTAGAGCTCCCTTCCCCCATACCAATGATATGTATAGTACTGTAGGTTATAACTAAAATGGAGTCAAAATCCGACATCCCATATGAAAAGGGAGTGCTAAAAGTGTTGTGGATAGAGGGAATAGTGGTCAAATTCGTCGAAGGGATTATGCCACTGCCCAAAGTAGTGGGCATTTGGAAAACCATAGTACTGACAGGTGGAGGTGGGGGAGGAGGTACAACACCCCCTCCTGTGGCAACCGATATGGGAGTATGAGGAATCCTCAACAAAGTAACACTAGTTTCTTCCATCGTCGCTTGCTGAACAAACTGTCGTTCAGGTGAAGTCACCTCAGGAGGGACTATCTGAATTGGAAGCGGTACCGATAAGTCAATTCTCCGAGGGTTTGTTGGACTAAAGCCTTCAGTATTAAGGTTAGAAATAATGGATTCCTATGGTGTAAGAAAGTATTCTCTAGGAGCTATCTCGTGCATAGTTTCTTGTGGCTTGGTAGCTACGAATGAGCCTTCTTTATCTATCCTTTTCCTCAACAGTGGTAGAGGTGGCTCCAAAGTAACCGACGAAAGGACCTAAAGCCAAAACGAATGCCAGAGATGTTGATCTTCCACCTTGTGAAATGATCAACCGACATTGTAAGGTTGATCTAGCGTGAAACATAGAACACACACTAAAAATTTCGTAATGGAAAATTAAGCAAAAAAATGATTGGAAGGAAGAACAATTACACCAATCGACACTAGAGAAAATTACTGGTGCAAGTGTAACTCGAACATGGAAACACCCTCCGGGTATACTCTGCAAAGCACGATCCGACATCTACCTTGGGTATCACGGTATACCCCCACAGTCACCCATGTAAATCCCTAAAAAAAGGAAACTAGGTTGTCAGCTCACAGTCAGTCACGAAGTGGGTATAATCAACATTCGGGCTAATCGTAATGAGTAGGATAACAAATTATGAAGTGTTTCAAGGGTACCAAAGGAAAATGGCTCGGAAGAAAATTGAGGATATCAAACAGATTCAAGTTCCACGAGCTCCGTATTCAAATGTGATCAGTGTAATTCCTAAAACCGACCCTCAATATACGATCCCCACTACACTTGGTGTAGATTTTGAGGGATTATCTCCTCTACCTTTCCTTACGTGACCTCATTTTTATCCCCTGTGTTAGAGGGGGGTCCCAGATGACTCTTACGATACTGGAATTTGACACTCCCTATCACACACTCTTATGTTTGTTTAGGCGACCTTGAAGAGTTTCCTATCCACACCTATTTCAAGAACCTAGAGCCTAGACTACTTGGTGAACCCTACAAACAAAAGTCTATTTTATTTTAAGTGTTAATTGTTCATTTTAATTGGCTTGATTTACTCAAAATGGTACAGATGTGAAACTTATGGTGTTTATAAGAGACGAAAGATAAGAAAAACTTTAGAGTATTCGTGCAAACACAAAATAGATTCTTCAAATTGAAAGAAATGGCTTTTAATATTTGTAAATGCAAACTTTTCGAACTAGTATCCCAAGATCCTATAATGAAATTTTTTTCCTAGAATGCGATTTTCATTTTACAATGTAAATGCAAACTAATAAATTTTCATGTAAAAAGAAAAAAAGGAACTTTGAAAAAGAACTATTTTCTTTTGTAAAAAAACAACCCATTCTACAACTACCAAACTAAATGCAACAATTTTGATTTTTTTAAAATTCTTAGAAAATAAAAGCACAAGTAAAATATCTTTTTCATTTTTCAAAGAATAAATATGATAAACAGAAAATAAACCCAAGACTAACACAGAACCTAAACCACTACATGAACACTAGGATTCACTGGAATCCATAGGAGGATCTAACGCTTATAGGTTGACTCTAAACCTCTAAAGAAAAAAAAAGAAAAAAAGAAACAATAGGGGTTCTTTACGAAGAACAAGATAAAATGAATCTGTAACCCAACCAAACACAATTAATAGACACCTTG
>ML783540.1:107795-147724 GCA_009831015.1 Picea engelmannii | reverse complement strand
GGGGGAGCATGAGTGATATGATTTCAGTATTGCATCAGAGTGTTTCCATCAATGCCAAAGGGGGAGATTGTTGATTAAGGTTGGTTGTCATTGATGTCAACCCTTGAAGAAAGCCCCATAGCACAAAGGTTTGGGTAATGGAAACAATATTGTTTGATGTAAATATGACTCATTATTGTATTTTCATGGTTGATAAGAAGTAAATATGGATTAACTCCAAAGTGGTCCCCTTATGGTGAAAGCCCTCACGGGAAGACGCTTTGTGGAGTAAGAGAACCCATGCTTAATTGTGGAATAATGAGATGAAGGAAAGTTAATTTGTCAGGGAACATATCCTAGATGGATAGTGTTTGTCATGTCATTTCGGGTGGTATGTGGAACGACACATAATTCCTCACGGTTAGAAAGTTATGGCCATGAGAAGTTGGAGACCCCAGGTTTGGGTAATGGACCCAAGTTTGTTTGATGGATAATGGTATGAGTTATGATATATTTTCAGATAATACTATTCTATATGTATATTACATGTCATTTCATTTCTGGTGGTATGTAGAACATCACATAACTCCTCACAGTTTAAGAGTTATGGCCTTACGAAGTTGGAGGACCCTCATATGTCATCTAGAAGCCCCAAAAGGTCAAAGTAGTCAAAGAGGTTTAAGAGATTTTAAAAGGTAAATAATAAAGTGAAGTGATGAGTGTATTATAATTCAATGTGAATACAAAATAAATTATTTCAATAATAAATTTAATGGAGAAATTAGAAGTGGACCCAACCCTAAAATAAGGAAAGTGGGCCAAGTGACCTAGAATATGTTTTTAAGGAAGCTAGTTGGAGAGTATAAATAAGAGGCAAGGCTCTCTCATTTGAAACACACTTGAGAATATTGAATATATATAGGTTTATGAGGTAAAAAAATGATATCTAAGCCTAAATTCTGAGGAAAATGAAGAAAAGAAGGCCGAAATGCAAGGAAGGATGAATTCTTTTGATGGTTCTTTCTAAGGTATGTTATTTATAGGTCATCTCACCATTTTCGCTATAATTTTTTTTATATAATGATTCAGATCCTGAAATTGCTATGCAAGTGAGAAAACATATCCAAGTATCTGTGGTAAAAAAATTTAGCTTGTGGTTCGTTGTATTTTGGGAGTTACACTCCGTGGAAAATAGGGTTTGTGGCCAGTCCTGAAACTAGTCAAAATCAAGTGTTTCAGGTAAAAACATCATAAATTCTTCATAATAGATCCACATTCAGTGAGAAAAAATGTGTTGGTTAGGGTACAGTCTTTAGTATGCTGTGTAACTATTTCAAATCAATTCATAAAATATTTTGTGTGGGGCACGCTCTACAAGGTCGCTCTCTAGAATAAGACAGAATTCAACAAGGTATTCCATTTTTGCTATAAATCCTTTTATGAGAGGTTTCAAGTACTGAAACTTGGAGGAATTGCATAAAACATGCTGAAAAACATTGTTTATCAGTTTCAAATCTTTATACATTACAGGTTCAGATTTATGATTACTTCAAGTTAGGGTTGTTGACTAATCCAAAAGTAGGCATGTGAGACTAAAGAAAAGTTTGATAAAAATGCTAGTTTCTTTATTTTAAAGTTAAGGAAGGTTTGTAGAAATGTGATCACATACACCAGGTTTATTATAGAGCTACAAATCAGATTTGTATGATGAAATTGATGAGGGCTTTTGGTTGTGGTACATGTTGAGTACATGGTTGAGACAAGTAGTTGATGAGTTGGCTCACATACATGAGGTGTATAGCTGATGATGTTGGTACATATTGATGAGTCATAGTTGATGAGTAGTTGACACATGATTGGTACATACTTCATACATGGTTGGATGCACTTGTTTATGGTACAGGTTGGTGCATGGTTGATGCACCTTTTTTTATGGTACAGGTTGATTATAGGTTGGTGCATGGTTGATGCACTTGTTTATGGTACATGTTGATTACAGGTTGATACATGGTTTATGCATGGTTCATATTTATTGGTATAGGTTTACAACGGTATATCTCACAGTGATAGTGTGACAGTGGTTCCATCATTCTTCTTCTACTTCAGGGTGGCAGGATGGGGCAAGGACAAGTGGTTGTATCCACCTTCCGGTTGTAGCCGGAGAACATTGGGGGTTGTAGACTCCTTCTGGTTGTAGCCAGAGAATTGGGGAGTTGGAGGTTCCCTTAGGTTTTATTCTGAGAAACTAGGGGGTTGGAGCCTCCTTCCAGTTGCAGCTGGAAAACAAAGGAAGTTGGTGCTTCCAATGAATGTAATTCTTCAAGACATATAAGAAAAAGCATTCCGTGGTTTTCGCCCGATTTGGGTTTCCACGTAAAACACTGGTGTACTGTGTATATGTGTGATTGTTTATTTCTTACTGCTCATTATTGGATAATAATTCTACATTGATATAACATTTGAAGAAAAAGGATTATAATTACGCTATTACTGATTCACCCCCCCTCTCAGTAATCCAACATGTATGTGATCCTTCAATAGACTATACATGGTACAATTATCCATATATACTTCAAGGAACTTGTGAATAAAGTCGTGGAAAGAAACAATAACTATTCGAGAGAAGACAATTGGGGCATTCTTCAGCCTAAAGGGGATAACATTATAGGCAAAAGAATCCCACTCACTTTAAAAGGTAGTCTTTATTTTTCCGTCTTCCATGATTCTAACTTGATGATAACCTTAAAATCCATTTGTAAAGGAGTACACTTCCTTTCCAACCACCTCATATAGTACTTCATCACTAAAGGGAGTCGTAAAAGGATCATGTATGCAATATGAGTTCAAGGTTTTGTAGTCAACACAAAATTTGGTATCCTCAGTACCCTTCTTACTTTGTATCACAATGGGACTAATCCACTCGGCCTCATCCATAGGGAAAATAAAACTAGTTTCTAACATTCTATCGATCTCTTTCTTAACCTTCTCCTTAACTCATGGATTTAGATGATATGGTCTATGTTTTATGAGCTTAGAATAAGGTTTTAAGTCACCACCTCATTTCACCTAAATCTCCCTTAATCCCCTTCATCTCTGAAAATATTCTAGGAAATATATCTTCATATTCTTGCAACAGATCTTGGATCTCTATCATTATTTTCTCATCCAAATATTCCCCTATAGATGCCATCTTAGGATTCTCCTCACTTCTGATATTCACTTTCTACAACTTTAGAGGATGCATGTATGAGCTATTGGTACCACCTGCTATGGTATCCTTGACTTCTCTTTTTCCTGTGGATTCCTAAAAGGTTAAATTTCTAAGATCCTCCAACTCCTTATGATCTCCTGGGTCCCTGCCAACTTTTTTACAAGCCAAAGGTATTATCATAGGGGATGGATACAAGTTATACTCAAGCAAGTGTTCATGCTTAGATCAGATTGTAAGTGGATATTTAGTATTAAATTCAGTACTAAACAACATCTTCTTTATTTACTGGACTATAAAACAAGAAATCATGGAATAATTTAATCTGAAGTTTCTTCCAACATGTCATTTGTCTTCTTGTCTCCTATTGCACTTACCAATCTTTGTGAATTGTTCCCAAAGAGTGGAGGAATTGATGTGTCCACATATAGGGGGGAAGTTGCACATATTTCCATACTTTTAGAAAATGTGCAATGTGTGCAACTGAGTTATACTGACCATCATATATTTCCAAGGATGTCATCTGACTCTTATTCTCTTGTTCTTGTCCCATATATTGTAGTTGAATTAGCGGAATAAAATGATATTATATAGAAAGATTGAATTCATCCCAAGAAGAGAGGGTTCCTTTGTGAGTATCCCACCACCTAGCTGGAGAAGACTTTAGGACTAGGTCAAGTGTTGATATTCTTTGTTTTTCCACAACCTTACCCTCCATATCAATGAGAAAGTTGTGTAGATATGAGGTACCATCATATGTTGGATACTCCTTGGTTTCCATTCCAATCTACCTTACTGCACGGACAATGGAGCAACACTTAGATAATTTTTCATACCTTCTTTGTTTCCAATTGTCAAAAGTTTATTCAGAATCTTAATCCATTCACTAAATGCTTCACCAAATTACGGATCCATCTGCAGTGGGATTAATGCAATATTATCATTTTCCTACAATAAGAGAATACAATTGATCTATGAAGTCTCCCTCAATATTATCATCAGCTGGTTTGGTGTATCTTGGACCTTGATAAGGATATCGTAGTTGAGTAACCTTCATGCTGTCAAATTCGAAGGTCATATTGTCTTTCTTAAGATCGATGAAAAAATAGTTTTCATAGGCCCAATAAATGCCTAAAAAATATGGATAAGGATCCTTATCCCCCATTATGTCAATCACCATGAAATAAACTACTGTTTTGACACCAACCAAGTCTAATTCAACGTCTTGTAGCCTCCCCACAGGATAGTTACAATAGTGATTCACCATCCACAACTGAATAGGGGAATATACGAGCTTGGGATTGCCTAGTGCTTCCCAAGTATTCTTTGGTAATATGTTGACATCAGATTCCAAATCTAATATAACATCTATGATCTCATAGTCATCGATGTGAGCATTCAACCTAAACTCATTTTCAGTACTCCTTTTCCTTCTCTATATTCTACTTGCATTCTTTTTTGGAAGGTCGACGACAATAAATTCATCTGGGTTTCCTTTAGCTCCCAATGCCAACTTGATTGTATTCTACAACTTCCCAGTAATTTTTTCACTATCCAATATGTCAGAGAATAGTTGCAGCCATTGATCAATAACATTTTTTTCTTTTATTGATGGATCCATCTGAGAAGATGAATCTATGACAACCTTTGGTTGCTGTAGATTTGTATTAAAGATTTAGTCCACAACTATAGATGTTGGATAACTCTGCATCTGTTTAAACATCTCAACTGCACTTTTAAAGAATTACTTTTTCCGCATAAGATCATACGTGGTATTTTATGGGATGAAATTCTATATTTTTATTTGATGTGGATTTTTTGCATCTGTGCTTGTTTTTACACCTCCTCTAGTGACAATATTAATTTTAGACCCCTCTCTGTCAACTATATCTCAAGGCTAAAAAATTATCAGGTTGGAACGTTTCTGCCTGGCATGATATTCCCATTTGGAAATAAGGTTTGGAAATTATTTTGTAGCATGGGTGTTATTATTGCAATGTGCACACCAAGGTCTTCTCGAAAGAGAACAGTCTCTCACTAAGTGTCTTGGCTCATCAAAATTGTAGCAGTGAACTAGTCCTCTTATGAAAGTTTTTCCTCCCCGTTATCCTCCTCCACTTCCATGACCCCTTCCAGGTCCTTGAGGTCCTTCGTTGACCCTAAATGCTTATCGATCCAATCTGTACACAAGTGCATCTAGATCTTTTCACTGATTAGTGTTTTGTGAGGGTGAACCAAAACATTCATAGTACATGGTATTCAATGTAAGAGTTTACTTCTGTAAAATCAGAAAATGCCTTGGAGAATTCCCATGACTTTTATATATTTCACAATACTTCGTACTCTGGCGTCCTTGATTATTCAGGAAGGCGTAGTATTGAATAGCCCCATGGAATGACATTGTAGAAATAACCTGTACAACTCCTCCTGTTGGCCTAACTGGTGTATGATATATATTAGAGGGACCTATACTCCTTAGTCTTGGACACTCATTAGCCACATGACCTTCCATGTAACAACTCATACACCAGACTTGAGGATGAACTACTTTCGAAAGGGTTAATTCTTGAATCTTCTCATTTAACACAAATATTTGAACATGAAATTGCACAATATTAACATCCTTTGGAGGCCTCATGATTTTGAAGTTCTCTGGGTAACCTACCATCACCTCGATCTTCATATCTTGCTCCAATGCTTCTCCCAAAGTGGCTATCCTTTGCTGAGTTATAAGAATACGTGTCAAAGGTAACAACCCTTGAAAGAACCATTATATTTTATGATCCTCATGGATAGGGTTTTATAATTTACATATTTCATATTTAAACCTCTAGTTGTACTCCCAAGAAGACTCACCATCCCTCTTCTTTATCTTTCACAAACAAGAGAGATATTTCTTTTTTTCCCGAGGTAGCTGAAATTCCACTATAAATATCTGCTTAACCTGACAGTGCATGAAATATTTCCCTTGAGCCCCTAGCTTGATTTCCTTCATGTACCACTTAAGAGCCCGACCTCTTAGGGTAGTCTAGAACTCAACTATCTTGTTTTCATCTAAAGGTCTATGAGACCTCCAGATGGTTTCATATAGAAACCAATGATGTTAATTGTCCTCATCACCTTTTCCCCAAAATCTAGGATATCGGGTGAGATATCCTACATGTTGATTTTCGATCGAGGGATTTGGAAACCCTACTAAAATAAACCCCGAATGTCCTAGTTGCGATACTACTGAAAAAAAATTATGCACTTCCACTACTACAACTTGAACTTGTTGGACTTGAAGGATAAGAAATAATAGAATTGATAGAAATATTTGTTGCATAAATTACCAAACTTATAGATGGCTCTAGTGGAATGGGTGATTTAGGGATGGTTCCTTTAACTATGAAGAAAAAATATTTTATATGGGGGGTCTCATTGGTTTGTAGTTCTGCTTTCATACATTGATGCAATCTGCCATCTTCTAGTGTTGCAGGCTTTGATTCTCCTACAACTTCTTCAAGGGTTATGAATAAGTAATATTCCTCAGTGGGGGATTTTATCCTTACTCTTTCATTTGTCTTTTTGAACTTCCTTCCTCTTATCTTCTCCTTCCAAAAACTTCACCTATTTCACCAAATTTCTCCTTCAACCATCCATTGTCCATCCTTCCTCGTCTCTTCAACTCCTACAACTCTTATAACTCTTTCCTATGACTACTCTTAAAGCTGATCTCATTCTGTGATTGATCATACCTCTTCATCACTTTTATCATTTGTTTTCACCACCTCTTCTCAATAACAAAAACCCTCTTTTTTATCTCTTTCATCTCTTTCAATTTTCTTTTGACGGCCCCCCATATCTCCTAGAAAATATTCCTTGACCTAACTCATGAACCCTTTCATAAATCACCCTCGCCCAAGTGCATGGGTTTGTGCTACCATATCAGTCGAAGGAACATGAAACATTCCTTCTTCCACTAATAAAATATTGATCCATAAGGGGATTTCCCACAACATTTTTCCTCTGTCTCCTTCTTTGAACACGACTTCTTATTTGGAAAAGGTTGGTGGTTATTTGCATAAAATTTGATAATATAAACCTCCAAAATAGTATGCACCCAAAAATACACAACACGAGAGATTAGATGATCTGAATGGTGAAGAGATACTAAGCCCTCAATTATCCAACTATATTTCCTTTTGAATTAATATTTGTATTCTAGTGCTTCTTGCATGTGATCTAACCATTGAAATACCTCTTCAGGGATCCTAATCCAAAACATTTCATACTAGTAGTTAGAAGGATCTGAATAGAACACCGTGCTTTTCAAAACCCTAAAAATTTTGTGCTGCAACCCCGCTTCCTACTATATAAAAATGTCACACCTTCTTTCCCACTAGTTATCAATATTAGATTTGTAAATCTGACAAGGAATCCTATAAAAACTCACATTAAATCTTAGCCTCGGAAATAGAACCATTTGTTAGCTCTAGATTGAGTCTTGGTTTCTCTAAGGTTTCCATCAAAAGACATCGTTGTAGTCTAGATATTCCTACATATTCATCCTTATACAAGGGAAAGAAGTCTCACCCGAGGCATAGTCAAGACTTGGATGATGAAGTGAGTCAGAGAGAGAACAATATTAGATGTACCTTAACAATAATTAGAGACATGTAGCAGATCCCAAGGATATCCATAAACAATGATCAAATACTTAAGCAGATAAGAAAGGAACAACTACATGACAAAACCATAGATTTACATACATCATATCAAATCATTACAACAATAAATTTTAGGGCCCTAAGACGTCTTTATATTATCAGTTCCAACATTCCAAAATCATTATACATCATAGGTCTCCAATACCATCTCTTTCGCAACAAGATATGACTTCACATAACTCATTACAGACTCAAGATCATGTTGTGAAGATAATAGGAATACCAACATAGACCATTACAGTAGCAAGAACACCAACAAAAACCCCAACCCTTTTCCTATTACATAGATCCATATTTATACTTTTCCATTGACCACTTCTTGGATTCTTTATTTCACTACTTTTCTAGATTTTCCCTACTGACACTCGATTCTCCTGGAATTTTTCACTGCTCCTCCAACTGATGCATGGAGCTTTTGGATGTCTCCGCTGTTTTTATACTTTTAGTTATCTCTCCATTCTTATAACTAGTTTCCATTGCTTTGTCTTATTCTAGTTGGCATCCTTCACTCTCCCCAAAACTTCAACATGTCCAAAAATAGAGGGCCCAACAATGCCTACACACATTTGTAACCGTAGGTTGGTTCCTACAAATTTATAAAAATATTTTTTTGTTGTTTTTATGGTTTACAAATTTTAAAAAGAAATGATATAATTATACTGATTCACCCCTCCCTCTTAGTATAAGTTTTTGCTCAACATATCCTATTATATGGCTAAGGATAAAGCCATTTTTTCTACTCTTAATGAATGTAACACCAAACACATATTTGTTGGTAATGATAGATCTCTTAGTGTTGTAGGGTCTGGAATAGTTTAGGTAGATAATGGTCATTTCAATGATGTATTATGTATTCCAAGTCCTTCATGTAACCTTATATCAGTGTATCAGATCACTCATTCAAGTGAAGGTAAAACCGTAGAGTTTTAACCTCACCAACTTGTAATAAAGGATTTAAAAGATCCCAAGCATGTCCTATCAACCATAATTGTTGATGATGTTACTAGATTATACAAATTTGACAAATTTGGATCATCATATTTTCCACCAGTTTTTGTTTCTCATAACGATGACTTGAGAAAACTTTTGCATGATCAGTTTGTTCATCTAAAGTATGACTCATTGCAACAACTATGTAATCAATAGATGGTCACTATTCTTCCTCTTGTTCCTTGCAAAGATTTTGTTTGTGCCAGTTGTATTCTCGACAAACATCATTGGGACAATTTTGAAAAATGTGCCTCCATGCACACCTTTATTGGTGCAAAATAGAGACCAGGGTTCTCAGAGGTTACCAACAAAGGGTATCGTTGTAGTCTAAGAGTGTTGGCATATTCAACCTTCCGCAAGGGATGAAGGTCTCACCTGAAGTGAAACCGAGATGTGTGTGTTGTGAGGTGAGTTAAAGAGAACGTGGCATAGATTTTAACATTACCATGTTCAACTTTATACATCAATAAGAAAAAAGACATTCATAGATAGTGAGTAAAAGAAAAATATACATGACAAAAGTAATTGTGCAACATAGAAACTCTGTATTCATACAAAATATAACAAAATTGTAGTGCCTAAATAATCTCTTATATTAGCATCATCTAAAAACTAGTCATACATAGAGTGCATCTCTCAAACAATCGCTTATACAATGGAATCCATTCTGTATACCCTTTACATAATATAAGCTTCTAAGCAAGCACAATAACATTCAAAACCCTTTATAATAGCTTCCCTGAGATTGACTCAATAACAATAGTGATAATAATAAAACCCCTGGAATTGGTGGTAACCCTTTTCCCATTACATAGCTCTAGATTTATAGTTTTCCCTTGGGCTCTTCTTGAAATATAGATTCAGTTGTCTTTCCTTGCATGCACTCAAAGATATTTTCTCTTTCCACTACTTGTCCAACTGGAACATGATGTTATTGGTTGTTTTCACTACTGGCACACTTTCCAGTTAGCTACCCACTCGTCTAACTGTTTTCCACCACTTCACGTCTTTTGTTGACCTGCTTCACTTTCCACAAAACTCTGGCATTTCAAAAAATCGAGCATTCTTAAAAAGAGGAGGGCCCAATAGGCGCCATCCACAACCTTTGACTCATCCTGAGTTACCCTTCCACTTCCTTCTAATGAACTTATGAAAAGGGAGGGCCCAAATCAGGCACAATTATAAGGGTCTACTAGTGGAAGTTGTCGTAGTGCTCCACATGATCCTATGATTTCCTTGCCAGAATTGAGGCTCCTACAACAAAATCCCGGGTGACGGTCACATTGGGTTCCTATGACTTAGTATCCAACTATGTAGTCCATTTAGTGTCAGAAATGGAATCAATTTGTTGCATCTAGATGTACTCCACTTGCATGGTAGGCCATAATTTTCTGAGCTCTTTCTTCGTATCTCGAGTAGGATCATACATCACATTCAACCCTTCATATTCAACTTGTATTTCTGCAAATTTAGCTTCCTGCTCAACCGGGTCAGTGATGGATTGAGATTTTTCATTCATTTAATTGAGTTGTGTGTGCAACTCTTCGATTGTCTTGCTCCATCACTCTAGCAAGATTATCCAATTGTTGACCATGTCAAAGAGTTGGAGACATTCATATACATGGGAATGAAGAGAGGACCAAATGAGATCTCCCTCGACAACTGCCTATGTGACCTTATTCATGATTTCCTAGGGTTTCTCCTTTTCCTTAAACTTGATTTTCTACATATCTTGTGGGAGGATATCAGTCTTTACCGCCAGTTGTGACTAGGTGTCAGTAATTAGCTCAATTCATTGCACAGGTTCAACTGGGGTGATATCTTAAGGGAGATTTGAAGCAATCTGTCTGAAAGTGTACCAAAATTGGAGAAATTTTTCAAAAATGACCACAAATACAGACTCCACTTGTATGCACAATCCATGCTCATGCTCTCTGGCAGACGATGTTGCAATAATGTCCACACACAACTATTGTGATTGTTGTGTGAGATCTTCATTGTTATGCTCAACTGAAGCAATCCTCTTCTCAAGGTGATTTGTGGAGGCTCGAATTGCGATGGACATGTGGTTAACATGTGAGCTCCTCAATGATGGAGGTGAGATGGGTTTGGATGGGTGGATCATGAATAATAGTGATATGGGAACAAAAGAGGTAAAGGGGGTAGTCGTGAGAGTTAGAGGTGGAAGGGAAGACAAAGGAATGGCCTCGGTGATAATGGGGTCGATGGTAGACTTAGATGGAGAATCAGTGCATTGTTTCATCATAGGAAAAACATAGGTAAAGACCTCATGTAACTTCTTACTAGAGATGGTAGCATCATCCAGGATGAAGGAGAATGGGATATGAACTACCCCCCTAGTAGTGTTTCCTCTTCACCTCAGTATTCCCCTTTGATATAAAAATGAATAAGTCTTCTGTATCTTTAAAATTGCAAGTGTAATTTGTATGTGCTTGGGAAATAGGATCAAGTTACAAACACATAAACTTAATAAGTTTTTACTTAAACATGAGAAATATAAACATACATAACAACCATCAAAAGTAAGCACATTAACACAAAAAAATGATAAAGGAGTTCACCCCTCTCTTGGGCTACATGTCCTGGTCTAGCTCCCAATGGATCATTTTCATTAATTCTCAAGTGTCAAAATAAGTGATTTACAATGCTCAGAATGTAAATTGGATGGCTTCAATGGCTCCAAAGGGTCCAAAACCCCTAGCTGGGCTCTTCCTACACCTGGTTTGGCCAAAAACTAAGAAAAATACAACTCTGGATGTTTTTCCCCAATAACTTGTTGTCTCTACTCGCCAAAATGCACCTATGTGTGTCCAACCTAGCTCCCAAGAGTTTCCCGTGCCAAAAACCCAACATGCATGCCTATTCTGAAAATGGTGGAAAATTGTCGCACCATTAGCGCGCCAATCACCTTAACTATTAGAGGTCCTGGTCGCATGGCCTCCATGTGGCCTACCACCGACCTATTTTCCCACGCTTGTGGCTTGACCGTTGGATCACTCACTCGTGGCTTGACCATTGGATAGTGTTGTTGGTTGGATGGTACAATGTAATCGTACTGATGGTCATGTGTGGAGTGGTTAGGTATATGTGACCGAGGGCTGGGGCTAAGCCCTGGCCCTTTTTCCGCCTACATTAACCCAAGTTCAAACTTAAATACAAAGTCTAAGGTATATGGTTAGGAAATAACTAGTAGGCTGGCTGGTGGCTTGGCCTACGCCAACAGTCAGCCATACATAGAGGTCATGGGTTCAACCCCCGCGAACTCTATAAAATTTTACACCAATAAGAAACGACGAGGTGCCACATGTTGACCCCTAGATGGGACATGTGGCACCTTCCCATTCACCACCAAATGACACATGTCATCACTGGATAGGTCCATGTAACCCGTGTTGGCACAGGGAAAGACCCAGGGTTCAACGCTACAATAATGAACCAACAAAACCCTAACTACCGACCCTTTCGGAAACACCTGTGAAGCAGATGAAGTCTCACTCGAAGTAGAGGCAGGGGTGGTTACAAGACTCAAGTGTCTACAACCTTATCTGGGACATAGATTTGTGATTATAATACTTAAACATAGCACTTAGCATCAATTTTCATCAATATTCAACCAATAACTACTGCGCAGATAGAACAAATCATCACATCATTTGCACTGATCTAATGTAATTAAGCACTTAGCACAAACAGGTGGATCAGATCTAGAAGAAGCAAGCTCTAAGCACATTCATAGAAGTCGGATCTAACATTCAGAGCACAAATCATTAGCATATATATATCTATCTATATCAAAGAACTTAGCTAGAGAGTCATAAACACATTAAGACAAGAACAAAGCATAACAACACAGTGTTTACGTGGTTCACCCCCACCCTGGGGATACATCCACCAAATCTTCTTCTTTATTGTCTTCAGTCAATCGGTTACAAGGATAGAGCCTCAAAACCCTTACTCCACATAGGACATAAGATATACGAAGCTCGCTAGATCCTTCTTCCTTGCATTCCAACACTAAGACTTCCACAGTATTGCTACAATGACTTGCACTTAACTCTGCAAGTTTCACATAGTATACACAAAGCCTTACAATTATTGATCACACAGATCCAACTCTTGGAACTTATCCTACTTTCATACTAACATCACATAGATTCCTTTTCTCTCCTCTTTACATTCCCTATACATCTATTTATACATACAAAATAGGCCTAAACATGGGTAAACCCATGGGACGACATCCCAATACCGTTACATAATCCCAAAAACCCAAAAAGGATCTAAAAAGGGGCCAATATCCTGTGATCTCCTCTTCATCTTGAGCTCCTCCTTCGACAGGCTATCAAAGTCCAAAACAAGTCAACATGACCAAGAATCTCCCAAATCTTGGTCAAGGGCCAACGAGCCCCCAACACTCACCTGTGACTCGTCTCGAGTCACTCTGGTCTGAATAGTTTTGCCTCGATTTCCTCGAGCTTGGCTCAAGCTGCTTCGACCTACTTCTGTGCTATGACCTCTTACTCGATGAACTCCTAGATTACTACATCATTCGTTCGCCCTTCTAGGCATTGTTCTACTGCATTAACAACCTATTCTAGCTCTGCTCCTCGACTCTTGACCTCTGTGAACAACTGATAGGCCTTATCTTGCACAGGTTGGAGCCATTGAGTTACTTCCATAACTTTTCTTTGAATCATATGGATCTGCTGCTGGACGGTTCAATACTCTTGAGATTGCTTCATTCTTTCTACAATTGCCGGGGCCTTCAGCTGCGCCTGTAGTATCTCTACATGTTTCTTTGCATCCTAGAGATGCGACTTTGGTGCTTTCAAATTTGGGTTCTCAACGAGCTTCTCATACATTTGGGAACTATGGTTACTCAGCTTCTTGCACTCCCCAGCAAGAGCCTTCAGTCTCTCAATTGCGCTCCTGGTGGTTTCTTCCCTTTGATCTCTTACATCTTGAGGGGTCTTGGGTACTGCACGTAGCTCCAAATCTGCTATGCATTGTTGTAGTTGCTAGATCACTTCTTCAAGTTGTACTATTTTCTATGGAACTCTCTCTTTGGCCTTTACTTCTACGACTGTCATAGAGTGAAGTGCTATGTTCACCATTTATTTTACTTCGAGTTGCTCCGTGAGAAACTGTTCCTTTTCTTTCTGCAATTGGTATTTTTCTTTGTTGAACTTTTCCTGGAGATCAAGCCTCTCCCATTCTACAGTACTATGTTTCTCCACAAGGACTCCTTGTACTTGTGTCAAAGCTTGGGTGGCTTGCTCTATTTCTTCCCATGCTCGTCGAAGGCGAGCTTCGATTGTCTTAGCGATTCAGTGGAGTTGATCTAGCTCATCTCCCAATTCTGGTGTTCCTTCTAACAGAGGCACAGTGGATACTACGCGGCTGGACTGTAGTGCTTGCTGAACTCCTTGGAGCTCAATATCAATTCTATTGTACATCTCTTCCTGCTTAGCCTCTTGTTTCTCTACTATCTCTAGCAAAGCATCATTTAGGGCCGCTATAATGAAATCGAAGTCATCTGAGGTGAGGATAGTTTGCATCTTTGTCATAGAAGCTTTCGATTTCTTCTGGGAGGAAGGCTTCAGGGGGAAACCTTCCTTTTCTTCGAGGTGTCCTCCTCATCTCTAGGCGGTGTAACCTCACCTTTTTTCTATTCAACTTCTGCAGCATATATCTCTCCACCATCACCTCCTTGCTCCAGTGAGATGGAAGCAGTCTTCATAGATGAACTATCTAAATCCTGAACCTCTTCAGTTTTCTTCATCCTGCTAGGTCTGGGTGTATCTTTAACATTTTTTGGACTATCTATATCAGATATCTCCACAGGATCTGCTGGAATGAGGAGGTCTGTCGACCAGTCCTTGGTGATCTCCTCCAATTCCTCCTCCATTAGCTTGTAGTAGGACTAAAGTTTCTACTTATGCTCATCAGTGTGTGCTGTGATATACATGAAATGGTGGTCTGTGATGAACTTCATCAAAGGTTGGAACCTGTGTAAAGTATTCAGAGTTATGCGAGGCACAAACTGTATGGCTACCTTCAACTAGTTGTAGTATGCATGAAATACAACATTGGACTGCCATTGTTTATTCATGTCACTTGAATACCACAGTGTGATGAACTTCTCAACCAGTGGTTCAAAGGGCTCGATGTCCAGGAAGGTCACACCTTCTGGCATCTACCAGGCTATGAAAGTGATCAGGATCAATAGCCAGCTGAAGTGGAATTCATACCCTTGATCTTGCGCTTCTCTGCAATCAAGTTCTAATTGGCTTACCAGGTACTTCACCCAATTCATTTGTAGGCCCTCCCCACACTTCCCTGCAAGGTTGACTACAAAACCAGTCACTTGGGTGGGTCGGTTCTTGCGTACTAACTTTCCTGGAATCATCTGATAGGTGAGGCGCACTGCGCCACTCTAGATAGAAGCTACATTGTAGCCTCACCTTCCTTTCTCGACATCGTCATAAGTGTCTTTGATCCTTTGGGTGAGAGCACGGTCCATGGATTTTCTAGGATAGAAATCCTGTGGGTCGGGTCCTTACATGCTAAGCCCGGTGATCTGATTTATCAACGTCGGATCCACTGTTATGCAACGGTTTAACCATATATAACCTCCATGGTAAAAATATAGCAACAATTTGACACATGCATTCACCTCCTCGTGTCGTCCAAAATGCATAATCTTCATAACGTTCAATAATGTGGACTGTGTGAGGTTGTGGGTCCATGACTGAGGGACGATCTTCAAATTATTCCCTTTAGTTTTGGTCAGGTACTTATGCGGGGCGAGCATGTTGTAAACTTTCTGGTCACCGAGTTTGAAGTCACTAAACTTCAATGCTGCAATCTTATTTTGGTCTGCTTGCACTACGCGTATCCCCTTCGTGAGGTACGCAATGACCAAGGTGTACTCGAAATATCTAGGTACGTTGTCATGGTTTACAACACTGCTCAGAGGTGGTATATAGGTGGGTAATATGCTCAGAATCAACTTAGCATTCACGAGGTCATCCCTGTGCTTGGTTCGTTTCTCATCGGATGGTCGGGATGGTCCAACTCGAGCAGTGGATGGAGAAGATGGAATTCCTCTTGTGAATGATGATTATATACCTATAGACATCGAAATGACTCTTTCAGTCATCAGGTCGATCAAAACTTCCTCAACAAATATTTTTGCAGCGCTCAACTCGTTCGACATACATGCTCAGGGTTAACAATATCAAGTGTGGGGGGGTAGCTTAGACATGGTAATGAGAGAGAGAGAGAGAAGAAGCACGATGATCACAGTATAAACTCAACGTAGTCTGCGGGCTCAAATTCTCAATTGGAAAAAGTGTTCTGAGTGCATAGCGCGGTGGGATAAATAGGTAACATGACAACGGGTCACTTACAAAGGGGTATGCGGTCTTCATTAAATCGGTTTTGTCTGTTATGGCGTGGTCTCAATGGTAAGATGGCGAGATGGTTGGACATAAATGGATTTCTATCCATTCGGAACATTGATCTAATGGTTAAAATGTTCCCCAACGGCTATATTGCTTTGTCATGGTGAAGTTCCATGTGTCGTTGTTCTGATATACCGACGAAGCTCCAATTTTGCAATTTGTCCTTCTATGAGGTTCCCTTTGGAACTTTCTGTAACTTTTCAATATTATCCCTCTTCTTACTTATCTTTATAGCCTTCTTTCTAGTGAGCTTCGTCTTGATATGCCTTTTTCCATTCTGATTCTTATCTTTTTTTAACGTAGTTACTTCGCACTATTAAAATTCTTTCCTAAGATTCGAGGGTGATACTTATTATTTGTATCGGATAAGTACTTCAATATTCTATGAGTCTTCTAATGTTCTTGCAGCTTTGACATCTGGGCCTCTAGTGGTAAATAGCTTCAATCTATTCTACTGTTCTGCAATCAAGTGTGTGATCCTTCTGGTCATGAAATCTTTTAACTCTTGTTTCTTCTGTTTCAAAATTTATTCTTATTCCTTTCATATGACTTGATCTCTATTAATCCAAGGTTTTCCTAGTAACATGGTAAACGTGGCGCTGTCTTCAATAAATTTAATAATATCAAAATCTTTTTCTGTCAAAGTTCCATTAACGTTCATAGGTATGTGAGCGAGCTTCCCACATAGGGTTATCAACTTTCCTTTGAATAGTCCTATTCCTCTTAATGAAGGGATCATAGCAAGATTCCCTATGGCTTCCCAAGTTCTTTCTGTCATGATATTCATTTGTGTTTCTTCATCCAGAACATAGTTAATGTCAAAGTCTCCTATTCTTACTTCAATGCATTCTTTTTCCTTGAAGATATCTGATAGTCTGACATGTCGATGGTCATTCAGAGTTTCATTTATTTGCAACAATACTTTCTCTGATTCTTCATGGGATTCTGCCATTTTTGGATCTACCTTAGGGTTTTCTTTATTCAGATTCATTTCTTCTAGATTAGCAATCATTCTAGGGCAATCCAACACTTCATGGTCCATAGCTTTACAAAAAAGACAACTAGGTCTTTTCCTAGGAAATTCCTTAGCAAGATGTCCTGGTCTTCTGCAACTATAATAGAGGGTTAATCCTCTCTTTCTTTTAAATGATCCTTTCCGGTACTACACACTAGGATCATGGTAGCTAACCTGCAAAAAATTCTTTATAGGATCCTGCATCCATTTGTTAGTCCAAACATTCTTTCTATGCATAGGTATAACATATCTTTCACTATTCTTATTAGATCTACTCATATCAAGCCTTATTTCATCTATTAGTGCCCTAGTTTTCAAGCTAGGATATAACCTATCAAACATACCTATATCCATACTTTAGAAACAAAAATTTCCACTTATCTTACTTCTACATAGCACAAAGTTTCCAGATCTAAAACTTTTCACTATTCTTACCTTTATCAGAGCACAGAGCTTGCATATCTTACCTTTTTTAATAATAAATTATCCCTTTTACCTTTCTTAGAGCACAAAATCTTTCATATCTTACTTCTCTCCTTCAGATCTGACTTCTTTTCTTCAGATTGGGTTTCTTTATTTTAGCACAGAGCTTTATAACTCAAGTAGAATACTGTGCACTAGAGAGAAAAATCTATGCACAAAGATTTCACAACTTCAGGATGAATCTTTGCACAAATCTCCTTCTTTCTTAGTTCCCAACAATCACAGTTTCAGGTCCTGGTAACTAAACCATTTGTTGGCACAAGGATAGACTCAGGGTTCAACGCTACAAAAATGCACCAACAAAACCCTAACTACCAACCCTTTCGACAACACCTGCGAAGTAGATGAAGTCTCACCCGAGGTAGAGGCAAGGGTGGTTGCAGGACTCAAGTGTCTGCAACCTTAGCTAGGACACAGATCTGTGATTATAATACTTAACAGAGCACTTAGCATCAATAGTTCATCAATATTCAACCAATAACTACTACGCAGATAGAACAAAGCATCACATCATTCACACTGATCTAATGTAATTAATCACTTAGCAAAAACATATGGATCATATCTAGTAGAAGTAAGCACTAAGCACATTCATAGAAGTCAGATCTAACATTCATAACATGAAGCATAAGAATATCTATCTATCTATATCAAAACACTTAGCTAGAGAGTCATAAACACATTAAGACAATCACAAAGCATAAAAACACAATGTTTACATGGTTCACCCCCACCCTGGGGCTACGTCCACCAACTCTTATTATTTATTTTCTCTAGTCAATCAGTTACAAGAACAAAGCCTCAAAACCCTTACTCCGCACATGATAGAAGATCTGGACAACTCACTAGATCCTTCTTGCTTGCGTTCTAGCACTAAGCCTTCCAAAGTCTTGCTACAATGACTTGCACTTAACTATGAAAGTTTCACACGGTATACACAAATACTTACAATTATTGATCACATAGATCCAACTCTTGGCACTTAGCCTACTTGCATACTAACATCACATAGATTCCATTTTTATCCTCTTTACATTGCCTATACATCTATTTATACATACAAAATAGGCCTAAACATGGGTAAACCCATGGGCCGACATCCAAATCCTGTTACATAATCCCAAAAACCTAAAAAGGAGCTGAGATCTCGTGATCTCCGCTTCGTCTTGCGCTCCTCCTTCGACAAGCTGTCAAAGTCTAAAACATGTCAACATGACCAAGAATCTCCCAAAGCTTGGTCAAGGGCCAACAACCCGACTTCCAAATCACCTGCCAGGTCAGCCTCTACCACATCATCACTTGAAAAATCAACGCCTTCCACGCATCCTGTATGGTCCCATGCCACATTATAAGTACGGTTTGCACAGTTAGACTGTACAGACTGCACATTCAACATTTTTTTTGCTTGTTTGAGAAAGTGGACATAACGCGATGTCTCTTGTATGCGATGTTCGTTTGAGCCTGTTCAAGTTTCATTGGGATCATGAGGATGATATCTACGCCATGAATCCATTTTCGAGCAAGTTTGAGCACTTTAATTTTTGAGCATATTTTGATCCCTTGGATCACTCCTCCCCATTGGGAAGATTTTGGACCTCCAAAATACTACTTTCAGTCTATTTGAAGACTAGGGTACAATTACCTCACCTTTCCAACCTCAATCCATCTATCTTTTCTTGGATTTGTGCCTTTAAGACCAACACAAAGATATTCCACATTCCCTCATTTTGAAGTTCTCATCCTCATGTCAAGAATTGTATCCTCATGCAATTCTGAAAGATATTATGGCAAGTAGTCATCTATGGAAGGAATATGAACACTCTCTCCTTGATCATCATTCAAAGGAGGCTCATACAATCTCAAATTATCAACATTAACAACTAAATACATTTTCATATAAGGAGGCAAATCCAAATGAAAGACATTGTTACCAATCTTTTCAAGAATATTGAAAATTCCATATGTAATTGGTTTCATTTTTCTACCTTCTCCTTTAAGACTCTCCTTGCTAATGTAAATCCAAAATTCATCTCCAACTTGGAAACTATGATCAACATGATGCTTTTGATGTCTTGTCTTGTACTTGACTTAGCTCTTTTCCAACTGTTCTTGTACCATTTGATGCACTAACTGAATTTGTTCAATGAACTTCTTTGCTCTATCAATGTCATAATGACCATCAATATCAATATCCTTCCCAAATATAAAATATAAATGAGATTTTGGAAAATAACCAAAACATTCTTCAAATGGATATGTTTGAGTTGAAGAGTGCTTAGCCCAGTTAGGTGCTCATCCCAAAGCTTGGTTGTTTGCTGCAATAACAATGAAGAAGATGCACTACTGTTCTATTCACCACTTTTGTTTGACCATTGGTTTGTGGATGAAATGTTGTGCTCTTTTTTAGCTTGGTGTCCATGAGTGTCCATAAGCTTGACCGAAAGTTCCCAATAAATCAAGAATCTCGATCATAAATAATGGAGTTGGGCAACCCAAAATGTACCCAAACATGATGAAAGAACATTTTGTGTCATTTTTTCAGTTGTAACCTGCTTCTTACAAGGCATCAAAATACACATTTTGCTGAAACGGTTAACCACAACATAAAGATATCATGATTCTTTTTTGACATAGGTAGACCTCCTACAAAGTCCATGGACATGCTTTCCCAAGGACAAGACAGAACCGGAAGTGGAGTATACAAACCCAACTTTCTATTTCTAGGCTTGCTTGTAGCACATAAAGAACATCCTCTTACATATCTTGAAACACTTTCATTCATTTTAGGCCAATAGAAATACCTTTGCAAATTAGCCACCGTCTTTCATACACCAAAGTGGCCAACAATAAGAGAAGAATGTGCTTCCCTTATGATGTTGACTCTTTCACCTTGTGGAATACACAACTTGCCAAGATGATACAAAAGATTATCATGCACATGGTAATCCAATTCCTCAACTTGGTTAGAATGACACAAAATTTCATAAACCTCTTGAAAATCAACATCTAAAGCATACTGTTCAACATAGCTCTCATGCATGGTAGAATTATGCTTAAGAATAATTGAAGCACTAACAATATTCCTAGAAATCATATCAGCAAATTTGTTATAAATGCCTTTCTTATACCTAATAACCAAGTGGAATTGTTGTAGGAAACCCATCCATATGAAGTGCCTTGCTTGTTGTAGCTTTGTTTGTGATTGTAAGTATTGCAATGGTTGATGATCGGTGTGAATGCTAGTTTCTTTTCCCAACAAATAATGTTTCCATTTTTTCACACTTCACACCAATGCATACAACTCCTTATCATAAGTAGGATAATTAATCACAACACAATTAAAATTTTCATAATGAAAACAAATGGGCTTACCATGTTTCAAAAAGACTGCTCCCATTGCATAATTACTTGCATCTGTTTGGATCTCAAATGGTTGTCTCAAATTAGGAAGTGCAAGAATTGGAGCTAAACTAATATTCTCCTTCAATGCATCAAAATCTTTTTGTTGCTTGCCTCCCCATTGGAAAACTTGCTTGATGCTTTTCACTGCATGTAATGGAGCTACATTTGAAGAGAAGTTAGAAATAAACTTTCTCCAATATTGGGCTTCTCCCAAAAAGATTCTTACCTCTGTCACATTTTTGGGCTTGGGCCAATCCAAAATGACTTTGACCTTGGAAGGATCAATTTTCAGTTCTCCTCCTCCAACAATATGTCCCAAGTAAATAAGTGAGGTCTTTCCAAACTCACATTTAAACATATTCAAAAAAAAAAAATCTTTCTTCAAGACATCCAAAACTTGCTTTACATGCATAACACGTTGTTCACAAGATTTGCTAAATATCAAAATTTCATCCAAGTAGAGAATCACACAATCATCAAGAAAAGGCCTTTAAACATCATTCATAACTCTCGTGAATGTAGCAGAAACATTACAAAGCCCAAATGACATAACCATCCATTCAAACAAACCTTGCTTTGTTTTGAAAGTTGTCTTCCATGTGTCTCCTTCAACAATCCTAATCTGATGATATCCACTTCTCAAATACAACTTAGAAAAATACTTATGATCTTTCAATTGATCAAGAAAATCATTAATTCTAGGAAGAGGATAACGATTCTTTACCGTAATCTTGTTCAAAGCTATGAAATCTACACACATGTGCCATGTACCATCTTTATTTGGTAGTAAAATAATTGGTGACCCACATGGTGATGTGTTTGGCATGATAACCTCTTTTTCAAGAAACTCTTGGATTTGTTTTTTTAATTTCAACATTCTCCATGTCTGACATCCTATACATACCAATGTTTGGAAGAGGACAATATTGTTGCAGTTGTATCTCATGTTGGACACCCCATTTAGGAGGCAATCCATTTGGTTCCTGAAACATCTCATCATATTGGTTAACAACCTCATATAAATCAGATTTCAACTTTGCATCACAACCTTGGAAATCTTCCTTTTCAACATTTTCTTTGGGTTTGATCATCAAGAGGACAAAGTTCTTACTAGCATTGACTAATCTCTTCATTTGTCCAACATTTACAAGTGACAAATTCAACTTATTTGTATGTGATCTAACAATGTAATCAACTCCATTTTTAAACAAATGATATTTTTTCTCATGATGATGAAATATGGATCTCCTATCATATAAATATGGGTTTCCCAACACAATACCACAAATATTCAATGGAATAACATCAAGATCTACCTCATCTATAAAGTTTGCAGTGATGGTAAATCTAAGTTTAAATCTTCTTGTCACATTCAATTTGGCATTGTCACACATCCATCCTAGAGGATATGGTTTAGGATGTGGAGTAGTTTCCAAATGCAATTTCTTAACAATGTCTTTAGATATGAGGTTTGCTTGAGATCCAGTATAAAAAAGAGTATCTATCTTGGTATGCTTTGAAATGACCCTTATGTGGAAAAGCTCTATTCTTTCTTTTTCATGTTGAGTTTCATTGAGGCTACTGCTACTTGAATAACTAGTACTTGCAATAGAATCCTTACCTTGAAAACCTATGTTTGTAATTTTTTTTCATCTCCCAAATCAGAACCTAAATCATGTTGTGTAGTTGCAGTAGTCTTTGGTTTCCCCTTATGGATGAACTTTTTGGGTTTCATTTCAAGATGAAGTTTCCAACAATGGTCTTCATCATGGCCATATTTTGAAAAATGTTTACATGAGAGTTTCTCTCCAATGTTTACTGAAGCATTATTTCTTCCATTTTCTTTGAATTTCCTCTTTTCCTTGTCTCCTTTAACAAATGGCTTATTACTGCCCTCTTGAGGTTCATTCCTCCCTCTTGCTTCCAAATGAGTTTCATGTACACAAACTTCATCTAGATTTGTAGGGTTAAACATAAGTATTGTGTGCCTCAAGTAGCTATGCAATCCTCTAATGTATTTGAGTAAAGTTTCTTGAGAAGATAAATCTATACCCAAAATCAAAGCTCTTATTCTAAATTCTTGAGTGTAGCTTTGCACACTTTTCCCTTTATCTTGTCTAAACATTTTCCAATCCATAATAGCTTTCTGCATGTATGCTAATGGATAAAATTGTATTTTAAGTGCAACAATAAAATCGTTCCAAGAGGATAAAATTTTTATGTTTCTTCATGTCCTCTTGAGTTTTTGCTTCCCACCAAATGAGTGCTGCACTTTCCAATCTAAGATAAGACAAATGAATCTCAGTTTCATCATATTTGATTCTGTGTATCCTCAAATACACTTCAATATGAAGAATCCAATTATCCAATTTCTCAGCATTTACCTCTCCATTATACATATGCAATTCAAACTTAATATCAAGCTTAAGGAAAGGAGTTTGTGGAGGAATTTTACCATGCTCTTTTGGAGAATTTGGAGGTGGTTGTGAAATGGTAGAATAATTGGAATATGGAGGTGAAGGAGGTGGCGTATCACCATTCCCTCCATTTCCTTTTGGATTTTTATCACCACTATCTTTATTACCTCTTGGAGGATTTGAGCTTTCACCTTGCAACCTTGCATTCCTTTCTTCAAATAAACATTTTACCATTTCTGTCATATCATAGAAATTGTTTCTAAAAGTTTCATCTTCTGAAGTCAGAGTTTCATGATTCTCATCGTGACCCATACTTGGTGAATATATCCTTGAAGCTTGAGGTGATTGTGTAGTTCTCTTTCTTGAAAGTTGAGAACTTGGCTCTACAAGTTGACCTTCTCCTCTTGTGAGATTCAACCTTGTAAGCATAAAAAAAAATACTTGCAAACAATCAAACCTTCAAAAACCTATGCTCTGATACCAACTTGATCTGAAAATGAAGAAGGCTTGTGTATCTTTAAAGTTGCAAGTGTAATTTGTATGTTCTTGGGAAATAGGATCAAGTTACAAACACATAAACTTAATGAGTTTTTACTTAAACATGAGAAGCATAAACATACATAACAACCATCAAAATGAATCACATTAACACAACACAATGATAAAGGAGTTCACCCCTCTCTTAGGCTACATCTCTTGGTCCAACTCCCAATGGATCATTTTCATTAATGCTCAAAGTGTCAAAATCAATGTTTTACAATGCTCAGAATGAAAAATAGATGGTTTCAATGGCTCCAGAATGTCCAAAAACCCCTAACTAGGCTCTTCATACACCTGGTTTGGCCAAAAAATGAGAAAAATGCATCTCTGGATGTTTTTCCCCAATAGCTTGTTG
Organism: Picea engelmannii; assembly: GCA_009831015.1. Classification (NCBI taxonomy): domain Eukaryota; kingdom Viridiplantae; phylum Streptophyta; class Pinopsida; order Pinales; family Pinaceae; genus Picea; species Picea engelmannii. The sequence continues at coordinate 123,139 of ML783540.1, read as the reverse complement.
TCTCTGCTCACCAAAACACACCTATGTGTGACAAACCTAGCTCCCAAGCGTTTCCCATGCCAAAAACCCAACATGAATGCTCGTTTCAAAAATGGTGATAAATTGTCACACCGTTAGTGCACCAAGCACCTTAACCATCAGAGGTCCCGGTCGCATGGCCTTCATGTGGCCTAACGCCAACCTATTTTCCCGCACTTGTGGCCTGACCGTTGGATCCCGTGCTTGTGGATTGACCATTGGATACTGATGTTGGTCAAATGGTATAGTGTAACCGCATTGGTGGTCATGTGTGGCATGGTTAGGTATATGTGACTGAGGGTTGGGGCTAAGCCCGACCCTTTTTCTGCCTGCGCTAACCAAAGTTCAAACTTAAATACAAAGTCTAAGGTATATGGTTAATAACTAGCTGATAAGCGAGCTGGTGGCCTGGTCTACGCCAACAGTCTACCATACATAGAGGTCCCGGGTTCGACCCCTATGGACTCTATACAATTTTACACCAATAAACGACGATAGGGTGCCACATGGCGACCCATTGTTGGGCCATGTGGCACCTTCCCAATCACTACCAAATGACACATGTCAACAACAGATAGGTCCATGTAACCTGACTTCCAAATCAAATGCCACATTATCCTTTTCCATGTTATCACTTAACAACTCAACACCTGCCACGTGTCCTGTACGGTCCCATGCCACGTCAACAGTACGGTCTGCACAGTCAGACTGTATGGACTGTACAGTCAACATTTTTTTGCTTGTTTGACAAAGTGGACAAAACATGATATCTCTCGCATATGACAATCATTCGAGCTTGTTCAAGTTTCATTGGGATCATGAGGACGAGATCTACACCATGAATCCATTTTTGAGCAATTTCGAGAACTTTGATTTTTGAGCATATTTTGATCCCCTGGATCACCTTTCCTCTGAGCTTGAGGGCGTATGATATCTCTTTTTGATCTCGGGCTTGCACCAGGCATCTGCACAAGATATGAACATTATGATATTGAAGGCATAAAATAAGTAATACTTGATCTTTTCTTCTCCTTTGTAACTCTCTACCAACCCATGACTTCCTTTTCCATAATTTCCTCATCCAGATAAAAAGGAAATGGAGGGGTGTGAAAAATGGAAGGAGCCACAACTAAACTCCTCACAAAAGTATAGTCATGGTTCATGTTGAACCAAATTTTGTGGGTGTTCCTATTAAGTATCTCCTGTAGGATCCTTGGTCACTAAGTAGCGGAAATAAGGTCATTATGCCACTAGAGAAAGACAACATCGTGGTCCTTTGAGTGAGTAGTAGAAGTGCAACTTTACTACGGGTCGAAGAGCTTAGTGCTCCGACTGTTTAGAGCATGGGAGAGGATTCGACCTTGATATGGATTCCAATTAAAAATATAAAATGAAACCAACAAATAGCCATATATGAATTATGTGGCTCGGTCATGCACATCGACGCAAGCCTGCAACATTTCCGTGAGTAGGTATTTGCACCAGTTCAAAGGCGCACCATTTTTACTAAACTCGACCACTGTTATGGCATCTAGAGTGAACTCACCTCATGAATAATTCTTCATGACCTTTCCTACAATGATATATAAGGAACAAAGAACCTGCTCATCACTTATTTGGTCAATGAGCACTCCACGACCTCCTCTCCTGGTTCCATATTTGTCACAGAGACTAATCTCACCCTTTTTTTGGTTGTGCTTCCCTGAGCACTGGAATCCTTGTGTGACATATTTCCCTTCCATGGAGAGACCAATCAAATTGTGAATATATTTGATGTGTATTGGGTATGCCTTGTCCAACCAAAAATCACCATTGTGCACTCATCTAACAAGAAATTTGGTGTACCGAGTGATTTCTCCAGTAGTGTCGAACACCAGTAGGTCGTACAAATTCAGCAAGGTAGTATCCCGAAGGGGTATGAAGGATGGTTTCCATTCCCACTAAAATTCATTGGTTGGTAAGGCTGAGCAATCCATAAATGTATGGATAACCATCTGTGGGTACTATGATGTGTCTGTGTGTTGAGCAACCAAGTTTTCTCAAACTTTCCATGAAGATTACCCAAGACTTCGACTCATGGATCCATAAATTCCTATGGAAAAATGAATTTGGGAAGGACTCCCCTACTAGAAGTACCGACCATCCTGGAATACCTGCATTGGTAGACAAATAAGAATGGTGGATAGAGGCATGAGTGTGGGTTGATAGAATGCAAAGGGGGATCTAGGACTTAATATGCAACTAACTTGAGTAAAACATGATAACATTTAGTAGTTGGGAAGAGGTTCGTTTATAGGAAACATCCAGGAGGTTACATGAAAAACAGTCATTAAAAGATACAATGTGGAGGTAACTCAAAATTAACCTTGGATATGACCATCGAACAAGGTGAAATATAAAAGGGGAATTGGGAAATAAAGAGAATAAGTGGGAAAATGATAGAGGGATATCAGAGCGAATAGAAAAGTAATTTCCACACCAATGATTAACTAGAAAGGTAATGACATTTGATGGACTTTAAATGACACATAACGATAGTGACAGGACAACGAGAAAAAAGATACCAACGACATTTAATAAATGAAGTGACAATGACAGGGCACAAATTTTGAATTTGGAAGGTACTAAATATGAAAAGATTTGATTCAAACCTCCCTTACCACAAAGGTGATATCTGATATGGGAAAATTGACAATGAAAACTAGAATCCAATACAAGTGGTAGTTGGACACATCAATATTTTATTGATAGAAAAAGGAAATAGAAAAACAATTGAAAATTCTACCTATGATATCCACTCCCGAGGATAGGAGAATTGCACAATTTCTATTATTGAGTAGAAATGTAGGGCTTCATGCATGTTCCATTCACCCATCCTAGATGAATAATTCTCTCAAGTTGTGTGAGTCTGATAGCTCCAGACTCATGAATTTACGAAACTATAAAAGTTATGAGCCAATGCATTTATATTTTCCCTGGATGTTTTTGATACTTACTATCATATAACAGAACTTGATCACCCTGTGCAAAATATTTAGTCTTAATATGCCTATGATGCCTGTTAGGCAAAAATATTGTCATTTAATTCCGTCGTAGTAATTGCCCAACCATTTAATTTTTCAATCCAAGGTTCATAGGCTTATGAAGCACATGCACTATATATGCAGGAGTAGGCATATAACTCTAATCTAGGAAATTCAATCAAATCCTAACTCTTTCATTCCACTTAATAAGACTTAGTTGTTGTAGGAAAGAAAACACTAGCTCCCTTTCAGGAGGTCCTCTCAAGATGTTTCACAAAACCTATCAACAATCAATATCATCAAGTAAACACTCATGCATTGAAAATAAATACACTTAAAAAGGCTTAGTTGTTGTAGGCATGAAAACACTAGCTCCCTTTTAGGAGGTCTTCTCAGAATGTTTCAAATAACCTATCAACAATCAATATCATCAAGTAAACACTCATGCATTGAAAATAAATACACTTAAAAAGGCTTAGTTGTTGTAGGCATGAAAACACTAGCTCCCTTTCAAGAGGTCTTCTCGGAATGTTTCAAATAACCTATCAACAATCAAGATCATCAAATAATTCTAATAAAAACAATAAATCATATAAACCTATTCAAAGCATTAAAACAAGAAGAAAATGCTATGATGATCTATTTGGAGTGAGCTCAATTCTCCCAAGAACAAAGAAACGCATAAACTAAAGAATTCTAAATCTAAACTACAGAATGGAAACTGATGTGAAAATAAAGTTTGATTCTTATTCCATCATAAGTTGGATACAATGCTCCAAGAGTCCTCCCTTTGAAATGGAGGAGGCACTCCTATTTATACAAAAATTTAAGATAACTTAGGTCCACAAATCTCTCTTAGATCCACAAATGTCTCATTTGGTTACAACCATGTGCTCATACCTATCAAGTGATATTTCTAAAAATCCTCTCACAAATCTCTCTTTCATGATTAATCTCCATCAAAGATATTTGAGTAGATCTCCAAATCTTCATCAAATCTTCAAAGGGTTGAAGAGGGAATTCGAATTTGAGGATTGATGGTCAAATTTGACTTGTTTGGAGTCTTCAAATACACCTGTAAACATCATGAAACTCATCCCACTTCCATATATAAGTGTAAACATGTCATTTTTCCAATATTTAATCATAAATTCACTCAAAAACACTAAAACAGATGCATTGGAAAATAATATGTCTAAAACCCATGTAATCATGAAAATGGTTTAATGTAAGGGTATGAGAAAGCGGAATATGGTTAAAAGTGAAGTGAAAGTGAAGTGAAAGGTTGGTATGGTACTTTGGCGACCCAACATACCCCCCAACTGAAGGTGTTGCATGTCCTCATGCAACCTTGCATTGAATTTCCTGAATTGTGTGATGGAACCTTCTTTTGTTGAAAGATATCTAAGTGGCAGTTTCTTTTTGTGGTTTCTTCTTGTGTGACAGCCATCAGTATTTCTTTATGTAGCAATATTTCTTCTTCTTGATTATGGTTGGTTCTTGTGTGACAACCATCAATATTGTAAGTGTTGGTTCTTGTGTGACAACACTTTCATTTTTCTATTTCTTGCTACAACAAAGAATAGATTTGAAATTTCAATCATATGAATGCATTCAAAATGATGATTCAGTAATGTGTGTATCAATCATTCAATCATTTTAGTCTTATTCAATAAGGTTTATTGAAGTATGTTAAATGCATAGAAACCATCCTCCTCGTGGTATATTTACTTTGGAATATGTGCTTCATGTACAAACCAATGTTGCATTTTAGGAGATCAATGAAGGTGCTTTATAAAAGTAATAACACTCAATTGGGAAAACATGTTGGTCAATAGCATATGAGGTTATGAAAGATGTAATATAAAATAAATGAATGTCATATGATGAATATCCCCCCCCAACTGAAGGTGTTCTCCGTCCTCGGAAAATGTAGCAAATAGGGAAGGGCATGGAATAATGAAGGATATGGAAGGACAAATAGGAAATTTTCCAAATACATGTCTTTTAGCATTCAAGGAATTATTGATTAAAGATTGGAAAACAACATACCTTCACCTACCTGAGAAGATCATTCGCTATGCATCTGAGAGATCTTTGTATGGATGGAATATTTTGGATACTACTATGGTATCATGGAAGATGCCACTGCTGCAGGATCATATGGAAATTGACTACTGTTGTAGTTGCGACTGATGTTTGTTGGATCAGAAAATGTGAAGTGGAGGAAGCTGAACTGTTGCTGAATGAATCATGGAAAAGATAAAGTGGAACTGCGGTAGTCTCATGTGGTGAAAGTCATGTTGCTGTAACTGTTGATAGAGTCATGAAAAGTGTATAGTCTTCACCTGCTGCGAAACCCGATGGTACAATTCTAGTCATGCGAATGAATGTGTCGATGTCGAGCATGAAGAGAAGTAATTGGATTACCGACCATTGATGAATGTCGTTAACCAATGCGAGGCAACTCATCATTGATGTCAATGAGTGCCAAGGTACCTGAGTACATCTTGCGAAGTGCGAATGAATGAGTTGATGTCGAGTCACTTGCAAGATATGACGATCAAGGGACAATGATGTATTCCCATGATTGTCAGCGAGAGAACTTGTCATTAAGGCATGCAAGCCTCTAGGTACTCAAATGGAACTCTATTCTATATCCCAGATAAGGTGCTGAAGTCGATGGGGCAAGACTTGTTGAGAGGTGGGCCTTAAGGAATCCCACATCAGTCGATGCGAGTTGTACAAAATGATTGGTATGACTATAGATGAAAAGATCTCGACAACAACAATATGTATGAAAAATAAATCAAGGTAATGTAGTCGTCAAAAGGGAACTAAATGGTTTTATTTGCAAGGCAAAATGAATGGAAAAATAGGAAAGAGATGTATGCAACTCAGAAAGGTAGGCGTGTGTGAAGTCATGAAGGATAAGGAGATGGAAAGTGAGCTTCACAACATGAATGACGAATAAGATTGGAAGGAGAAATGTAAATGATCATGTCATGGCATAGTTTGTTTTATGAAAGATGGCGGTGTAGCGACAAATGTCATGACATGTGCGATGAAAAATTTATCTCCCTCAAGCTTTTAATACAACATGCTTTCGCAATTCTTGAAAGTCATTGTGGTGTGGAATGCGAGCGTCTTCATTCCTGCAATCAAACTTGGTACTTATCTTGCAATAAAACTTGTGAGATCATCATAAAACATAGAATGTGAGATTAAGTACGAATGCGACAAATTAGAGAGATAAAAATGCGTTCTTATACCTATTGTCGTGGTCCTTGCACGTGCGTGCTTTTTCATCGTTGATTGCTTGCTAGTGTAAAAATCGCAAAAACATGTGTTCATATTGTTTTCAGGAATTTATAAAAAGTCCATTTGCAATTTTATTTGTTTTTGCTTTGATTTTTAAGTTTTAAGTGTTTTTTTATTTTTTATTTTTATAACGTTTTTATTTTTTTATTTTTTTTGCAAATAAAATATTATTTCTTTGATTTTGTGTTACCTAAAATTTTATTATTGTTACATATGCAAATTTTAGAATTGAAAAATAGCATCCATCTGCAGTTTTGATCACCTCTATAATAACCTTTAGCTTCCAAGTTTGAAGGCATCTACAAAAAGACCTAAGCAAACTCCTATCCATAACAACTAGAGACTGTAGCTTAGCTATGGATTTGGGGTTTCTATAATTCCAATGCCCTCAATTGCAGCAAATACAATGCCAGCTACCCAAAACATCCTAATCACTTTTTTCCCTATGATTGTAGCCAATGCATTTGCTGTATACTAATCCTAGGAGCAGGAAGAAAATTTTCATTGGAAAATTGATTCGAACTCCATTTTTTTTTTTAAGAGTTGACTTGCACTTGCATGAACTATTCTACCCAAGCGGGTGCTACCAAGCCTTGATGTTCTCGGAATCTCTTCATTGAATGTGCCATCACGTCTGTCAGAATTTGATCATGTATTTAATGCATGACTTACCTGCCAAGATTATTGCTTTGAAATATAAGTAATTTTATTTCTAAATGGCGATATTGACCGGATCCTGAAATCGAATACACATTTTTCACTATAACTCGCTTTAGTTGAACTCAAGCTGCAAATACCCCATACTGTTATTGATGAATTTGGACATTCTACCGGATTAGGTATCCCCAACTAGTTCTTTGTCGATGGTTGTATAATATTGGTTTCCAAGCAGCACATATCAGATGTTGATGGAGGCTATTGTTCATGGCTCGATGTCATGGTGTCCAACCCCAAAAGAATAAAAAAAACGGATTCACATTTAACAATGCTACATTATTTTTCACATATTTCTCATTTTGATGGGCTTGAGAGAGTTAAGTCCATATCCACCCACCACGATGACCAGGAACTTCTTCATGAGCATACCACAAGCTGTAGACACTTCTTCACTAGCTGTAGAAACCTCACATAAAGCATTTTCATATGAACTCATACAAAGGGAGCTGGCACATTACTCAAGTTAGTTAACAACGAGCTCTCCATGCACTGATATGATCTCCTCCAGACCTCCTTTTAAAACTCTTATTCACGCAACAAAATCGCTTACCCATGACAACTTCACTTTCATTTTCTTTAACATGTGAAACTTCATATCAACAAAAATATGCAACAGATTCAGTTACCTTTACACGGTTAATAATCCACTGGAGACACTGTCGGTGGCAGGTTTCAGCTCCTAGATCTCTTCCGTATGCAATGCTCCTCTCTGAAATGTAGTGCGCAACTCTTCTACTTGGTCGTTTTTTTTTCTCACGCCCCTCACCACCAAGCATCGATATGCTTCCATGTGATTTTCTTAGATCTTCATAATTGCTAGGGGGATAATAGTTTCACATCATGAAAGTGTCACCGGTCTGGTAGACGACCCTTGCGCAACCGACTCTCCGAGAATTACTCCACACTATCTGAGAGTAGTGCCCGCAGGTGTCATTATGGTGACACATACGACTATTATAGTTGAAGGAACTGTACTCACTGATCCATAAGGCGGCTGCATCCTTTGGTTGCCACTGACTTCCACCACCCCAGAAGAGATTTTTTTTTCCATATGGTCCATTCGAGTGCTTCAAGGTGGAGTCAGATATTCTCTGTACTAGAATATCTAAGAACAGAGAATAAGAAGCCAACTTCTAAAACCAATAAAACACGAAGTCTTTACAGGCCACCAGCACAATCTCAAATCCCACCATGCAGACACAAGACAAGGTGAAGGGTAGATTCCTTCTAAATGTTATAATCGGAGAGGGTTCGACCATCCTCCAGTTGCTTCTGGTCAATGTCTTCATGAATATCTGCATTTAAAATATAAAATTTATAATCAAAAATACCTGAAATGAATTTGTGGAGAAAACGCTTTGCCCGATGTTTATGAAAAGCTCCCCAATTGATTTCTTTTGCTCCAGCTCTGGAACATATGTACTTTCCATAATGCACTGTTTTTTTTTTTTTCTGACGGGATCATTCCAATTATTCCATCCTCCAGGGAACTACACAAGCGCATCTTCTTCAAAGAATAAAAAAAAATCCCAAAGAATATGCCAAAGAATACATAACAACACGATCATTTCATCCTCCAGACACGGCATATATATATTTTTTTTGTTTGAGAGATCGTAACAGTCCGAAATTTGGCCGAGGAAATGCCAACCATTCCCGTGAAATCATTATGACAACAGATTTGCTTGGTTAAGATTCCTTTCACCCTTCAAAAACGAGTAGTGGTAGATGAAGAACGACGTGATGTGGTAGGAGAGTGATTTTAGCCATCTAGAAGATCATAACTTCCCCCTGCCAGTGCGTGTGACCATCATGAGATTGGAGAGGATCCGGGAAATTTCAGAATTTACATGCTTGTTTATTTTCGCTGCGTTGGTTAACAACATCATATGTTTGGAGACTTGTGATCTGTAGCAGAGACAACAGGTGGGCGAACTAGCATGGCGCGCCCTAGCAGAGTTGTGAAGCGATTGAAAAAGATTTGAGGGGGCGATTTGAATAATTTTTCATCTCCGGATGAAGCATCCCGAGCTCTTCGCAGAAATGAATGGAAGAACTGTTGTCAGCAAACCTCTTTATGTTGCTCTGGCTCAGCGCAAAGAAGAGAGAAGGGCAAGACTACAGGCTCATATCGTTAGCATGGCACCAGCTGTTCCTGCCCATGTTCCGATGTACCGTCCTGGAGCTTCATCTGTAAAATGTGCAATAAGATCGGGGGCGACTAGGGCCACGAAATTTTTTCTGCCATACTTGAAGGCATGCTATTTATCCCCGGTTTTTATTACACCAGGCTTGCATACTATGCTTACAAGGGTTACAAAGGGTTCTCCTTTTCAAGCATTCCACCAGTTTGAGGAATTTCACAGCTACTACACCACTGTTGACAATGACCATAGTTAACAAAAATTTCATGTATTTTACCTTCTGTTTTGTCTAAGTAGTTTTAACTTTTACCCAAGAACCGTTATTTTATTTTTAATTTTTTAATTTTCAGTGTTTCCTCAGACAACTATATCGCTTGTCAAACAGTGAAACTACTTATTCGTTCTCATTTTGGTTTCAACTTTTTGGATGGGTTTGGCTTAATCCATTTTGCCTCTTGTAAATTCATGTTATTGTGCAGCCCTGCAACTGAGATAGGGTTGGTGATTTTGTGTGTTGAATAAAAAACATTTTTAAATGTTTTATGTTTTTTTTTAAATGTTTTACATTTTTATATATAATTTTTTTAAATGTTTTATTTCTATGTTAAGCACAAAGATATAAAATCAAAAGCTAAATTTTATTTTTTAATTTTTAATTTTAAAATTTTAATATTTAATTTTATTTTTATTCCTATAAAGGAATCCTAATTTTAACTTAAACCATTTAGTGTTTTGTAATTTTTTTTCAATTGTATTATTCTTAAAAAGAAAACAAATTCAAATAAAATTAAAGAGAAAAGATTTATTAGCAAATGGAGACAAAAAAAAAAAAATTGCAAATTAAATGTGAAATTGTTTAAGCGCATTTGCAAATCATCAATTTATTCATTCTTGAAAAAGTTTAAAGATATACGACACTTTCTGATCCTCGCGATCGCACTAAGTGCGAAGGAGAGAATACTTATTGAAAGAAAAAAAAACTAAAACTTATATGTTTTATTCTACCTATCCTACTTCTAATTGGAAGTTATAAATTGATTAAGTGTAGTCAAAGATCCAATGTAACCATGAGCGCAACAGTAATAAGAATATGTTCAATGTGAGTTTCGCAAATGACGATCGAAAATATACATAAACGTGCGAAATTAAGTGTTGAAACTGTAAATTAACAAAATAAAAAGAAAAACTAAATGGATCTAACCTGGTACCTGCTTGAAACCATCATTCGATAATGATTTCGTAGGCATGGTTTTCACTCCTCAGATCGTATCTCAACTCCTCATTATCCTCCTCGATCTCTTGCTCGCATGATTGTTCATCATCAAATGTACATGGTTCCTTGTATGTTGTTTCGTCGTTTTCCTCTGGAGGAGTAATTAAGTTTTTGGCTGCTGTCAAGATCTCCTCTTCCAGAGAAGAGGAGATCCCAACCTTTGCTAGGATCTGAGTGAGTTGTTCCAAGCTTAAACTCATTGTTAAATCATATTGCTAAAAGGGGTTCTTACTGCACCCAAATCAAAAATAAAAGAAAAACTGAAAATCACACTTGCAAAAATTTAAACTAATCTTGCAGAAATTGAAATTTACACCCTACATGTCCTTACTCGTATGTCACCTCGGAGTTAGGATCATGTCTAATCACACTTGCATGAATTGAAATGAAAAAAAGAAAACAACTAATACCTCAATCCATTGTGCTTCCCCGACAACGGCGCCAAAATGTTAGGCGAAAATATTGTCGTTTAATTCTTTCGTAGTAATTGCCCAACCATTTAATTTGTCAATCCGAGGTTCGTAGGATTATGAAGCACATGCACTATATATGCAGGAGTAGGCATCTAACTCTAATCTAGGAAATTCAATCAAATCCTAACTCTTTCATTCCACTTAATAAGACTTAGTTGTTGTAGGAAAGAAAACACTAGCTCCCTTTCAAGAGGTCCTCTCAAGATGTTTCACAAAACCTATCAACAATCAATATCATCAAGTAAACACTCATGCATTGAAAACAAATACACTTAAAAAGGCTTAGTTGTTGTAGGCATGAAAACACTAGCTCCCTTTCAGGAAGTCTTCTCAGAATGTTTTTAAATAACCTATCAACAATCAAGATCATCAAGTAAACACTCATGCATTGAAAATAAATACACTTAAAAAGGCTTAGTTGTTGTAGGCATGAAAACACTAGCTCCCTTTCAAGAGGTATTCTCAGAATGTTTCAAATAACCTATCAAAAATCAAGATCATCAAATAATTCTAATAAAAACAATAAAGCATATAAACCTATTCAAAGCATTAAAACAAGAAGAAAATGCTACTATGATCTATTTGGAGTGAGCTCAATTCTCCCAAGAACAAAGTAACACATAAACTAAAGCATTCTAAATCTAAACTAGAGAATGGAAACTGATGTGAAAAGAAAGTTTGATTCTTATTACATCATAAGTTGGATACAATGCTCCAAGAGTCCTCCCTTTGAAATGGAGGAGACACTCCTATTTATACAAAAATTTAAGATAACTTAGATCCACAAATCTCTGTTAGATCCACACATGTCTCATTTGGTTACAACCATGTGCTCACACCTATCAAGTGATATCTCTAAAAATCCTCTCACAAATATTTCTTTCATGATTAATCTCCATCCAAGATACTTGAGTAGATCTCCAAATCTTCATCAAATCTTCAAAGGGTTGAAGAGGGAATTCGAATTTGAGGCTTGATGGTCAAATTTGACTTGTTTGGAGTCTTCAAATACACCTGTAAACATCATGAAACTCATCCCACTTCCATATATAAGTGTAAACATGTCATTTTTCCAATATTTAATCACAAATTCACTCAAAAACACTAAAATAGATGCATTGGGAAATAATATGTCTAAAACCCATGTAATCATGAAAATGGTTTAATGTAAGGGTATGAGAAAGTGGAATATGGTTAAAAGTGAAGTGAAAGTGAATTGAAAGGTTGGTAAAAAGATGGTACTTTGGCGACCCAACAATGCCAATATTTATGTCAAGCCTTCTCCACTGTTTGATGAAAATCGACCAAAAATCGGGCTTCGTCCAATGCCAACAACTCTGTGACCTATTCCAAAACTAATTCATCATCTATCATGTGAGTGACTTGGAAAATATATAAGCTTGGAGTGATGAAATCGACGAGTACAATTGCTTCTCTGCCAAAAACCAGTTGTAATGGAGTATACTTATGCCGTTTCTTTGCAGTATTCTTGTAATCCCATAACACTGCTGGAATCCTTTCATCCCAATCATCTCTATTTGCGCAACATACTTTGGTTAATCCTCTCTCCATAATCTTGTTAAAGGCTTTGACTGTACCATTTTCTTGTAGATGATATGAGCTAGTTTTGTGATGTTGGATTAGAAACTCATGGGTTAGAGTGGCTATAATCTCTGTTGGCCCTTGACCATGTTTGACCTAATTTTGGGACTTCGACAGGCTGTCGAAGGAAGAGCACAAGAAAAAGTGGAGATCACGAGATCTCGACCCCTTTTAGGGCCCTTTTTGGGATTTTGGATTATGTAATGGGTATGGGAATGTTGGCCCATTGGTTTACCCATGCTTAGGCCTATTTTGTATGTATAAATAGAAAGCTAGGAAGTGTAAGAAGTAGTTTTTGCAAGTTGGCTAAGTGCTAGAGTTGAATCAGTGTGATCGATAATTGTAAGGCTTTGTGCATATTGTGTGAGGCTTGCAGAGCTAAGTGCAAGTCATTGTAAGGGGTTGTGACAAGATGTGTGCTTAGACCTACTCAGGGAAGGAGGATCTAGTGAGATGCGCATATCTCCTGTCCTCTGCGGAGTAGGGTTTTTGAGGCTCTGCACATGTAACCTATCGAAGAAGCTAATAAAGAAGAGAAGAGTTAGTGGATGTAGCCCTAGGGTGGGGGTGAACCATGTACATGCTATGTTTCTCTGCTTTGTGCAACGTGTTGATGTGCCTATATGTTAATGTGCTTAGTGATTTACTATAGATGAATAATATGTCAATGCTTAGTGTTTCATAATATGGATGAATGTTATATCTGACTTATATAGATGTGCTTAGTGCCAAATCTATTAAGATCTGATCTGTTTCGTCGATCTAAGTGTCGTTAGATGATAAATCTGGTTGAATACTGTGTTGTGTTGTAATTAGGGTTTAATTGCGCTGTAACTAAGAACAAAATATTGATAAATATAACTATTGAGTGCTCTGTTAAGTGATTAGAATCATAGATATGTGTCCCAGCTAAGGTTGTAGACACTAGAGTCCTGCAACCACCCCTTCCTCTACCTCGGGTGAGACTTCATCTTCTTCGCAGGTGTTTCTAAAAGGGTTAGTAGTTAGGGTTTTGTTGGTGTGATTTTGTAGCGTTGAACCCTAGGTTTGCCTTTGTGCCAATAAATGGTTTTGTTGCTGGGACTTGAAACTGTGATTGCTGGGAATGAAGGAAGAAGAAGCTCTGTGCAAGGATCTGACCTGAAACTGTGATTGCTGGAAAATGAGGAAAAAGAAGCTTTGTGCAAAGATCTAACTTGAAATTGTTAAAGATCCATGCATGGATCTATCACTATAGTGCGTAGTATTCTACTTGATTTGTGAAGCTCTATGCTAAAGAAAGAAGTCCGATCTGCAGAAAAGAGGTAAGATCTGAACGCTTTGTGCTCTTATAAAAGTAAGAATAGTGAAAAGTTTTAAGATATGGAAGCTTTGTGCTCTACTGAAGATAAGAATAGTGGAAATTTTTATTTCTAAAGTATGGATCTAGGTATGTTTAATAAGATTTATCCTAGCTTGAAAAATAGGGCACTGATAGAAGAAATAAGATTTGATATGAGTTGATCTGATAAGAATAGTGAAAGATATGGTATACCTATGCATAGAAAGAATGTTTGGACTAACGAATGGATGCAAGATCCTAGAAAGTTTTTTTTGCAGGTTAGCTACCATGATCTTAGTGCGCAGTACAAGAAAGGATGGGGATCATTTAAGAGAAAGAGAGGATTAGTCCTTTGTTACAGTTGCATAAGATTGGGACATCTGGCTAAGGATGCCTTGGAAAGATACCTAGTTTCCTTTGTTGCAAATCTGTGGACCATGAAGTATTGGATTGCCCTAGAATGATTACTAAGGTCAAAATAATGAATATCACTACTACATATTTAAAAATTTGCAATGACCACTTGCGACGAAAGTACTCTTTCGTCACAACATGCAAGAGAAAACGTTCATTTTTTCTAAATCTACCCCTTATTCATCACAATCTCGATGCCTACAGTTTGACTAAATTATTATGGTCAATGTTCGTCGCACAAGCGACGACCTTAGATTGTCCGTCACCCTTGTGACGAAAGTTGACCATAATAATTTAGTTAAAATTTACCGTTGAAAATGACCTAAAATAAATAGGTGGAAAATATATATATATATATATTTTTAGGTCACTATCATCACAATTGCGACGATAGTGACCTAAAATTGGCCTATAAATATTTGACAATTTAAATATGTTGCGAAAATCTTGCTATAACAACGACAGTTCCTAAAGGGTATTTTTGTGTGGAAAAATGTCGCAGAATGTTGTTAGAGGCGGGGAAAAAAGTAAAGCGGGTGAAAAGGGTGATGGTAGATGTTATTTCCCTTGTAAAAAATGTTGCCTCGGACGTCCTGTAAGAGTTTTAATAGAAATAGATACAAAACATTGTAGGAAATATGGTCACATTGATGGCGGATCGAATGAATATCGTCCCATGGTAATTAGCTATATATTCATTATCTTTTTTTATTTGGTCAATTTTATATAAAATTATATATATGTATATATATTGTTTGAATGTTTGTTGTAGTATACACTAATTTTGCATGATTGTTTGTAATTATAAAGTTAGAGTTTCCCTCTAACTTTCCGTGGAATATTGCACCAAGTATTAGTAGAAATGATGTTGTACAAGCTGGGGAACATCATCATAACCAAGCAAATGAGGATCTCATGGAAGAAGATGATGGGACAAATCAAGTTAATGATCCCATGGAAGAAGATGATGGGACAAATCAAATGATCCAAGATTTGTTTTCACAGCCGGATGAGGATGGGGAAAATGTTGGTATTTAT
>ML783540.1:85520-97616 GCA_009831015.1 Picea engelmannii | reverse complement strand
CTGGTAGTTACCCTGGCGCAGGTCCCGGTTAAGAGTATCCTGATGGATGTGGTTATCGCCGATATTCCCCCTAAGTATGGCATGCTGTTATCTAGGTCATGGGGAGCCAAGTTGGGGGGTTCTCTTCAGTTAGACATGACTTATGCCACAATCCCTGTGTTCGGTGGTCAATTTACTCGTTTATACAGAGAAAAAATATTAGCATATACGGTCAGTGATCCTCAAAACCCGCACAACTTCCCTATTTACATTGCATACCAAGATCTGGGAAATTGCATCTTGTCTTTTGATGATGGTTTGGACGGTTCCCTGGAGGAAAACGATACAAAGCAAGAATATTCAAACCCCATGATGGAATATCTGTGTAATATTGGTGTCTGGAAAATGTATTTTGATGGTGCTTTGTCTTCTGAAGGGGCAGGCACTGGAGTGATTTTGGTGGCACCTGAAGGTAAGTTCATTGTTCCTTTCTCCTATCGTTTGCAGTGGGACATAGATTACACTAATAACGTATGTGAGTATGAAGCATTGATCTTAGGATTAGAGGCTGCCAAAAAGCTAAATATAAAAAACTTGGAGGTGTATGCTGATGCAGAATTGATATTAAAACAAGTAAACTGACAGTACCTAGCCAGGCATCCCAGACTAAGAGCGTATAGAAATTGTGCTTGGGATCTCATGGAAATTTTGTTGTCATCTATAAATATCCATTTTATCCCTTGCGCAGAGAATCTGCATGCTGATGCATTGGCAAAGGCAGCTTCAACCTTCTCTCCTCCCACAACCTTCAAACTGAAGTATCACATTGAAATCAGATACAAACCCTCCATACCAGATAATATCCGACACTGGCAAGTCTTTGAAGATGACGAACAAATTAATAAATTCCTTACAGCAGTGGGTGAATTCTCTGAAACTCATGCTGACCAAGAAAATCATAACGATTTGATGTGGATCATGCAAGAAGGAGAGGAACCTGAAATCTTCCGAGAAAAAATTGTGGATCATCGTATGCTGGTCCTTAAAAGCAATCAGATCCCCAAAGGATTGATTCCTTTGGAAAGACTTTTTGATCAGAATGATGTACCTGTAAAGTCCACTTTGCAGCCCCAACCAGAAGAAGTGGAGGACTGTGATTTAGGAACCGAAAAGGAACCCCGGATGGTAAAGATATCGAAGTTCCTCCCTCCCAAAGCGAAAGTTAAGTATAAAGACTTACTCAGACAATATAAAGACATTTTCGCCTGGTCCTATGATGAATTGAAAACGTATGACACTTCCATTATTGATCACAAGATACCTTTGAAGCCTGGGGTCAAACCGTTTAGGCAAAATCTTAGGCAAATTAACCTCATTCTGTTACCCGTGATAGAAAAGGAAGTTAAAAAACTCTTGGACGCGAAAATAATCGTACCTCTGAGATACTCGGACTGGGTAGCTAACCTAGTCCCAGTCAAGAAAAATAATGGGGAAATCAAACTGTGTGTGGATTTTCGAAACTTAAACAAGTCGTCTCTCAAAGATAATTACCCGCTGCCCAAGATGGACCATGTTTTAGAAAAGGTTGTTGGAGCTAATCGAATGTCTATGATAGATGGTTTCTCTGGTTATAATCGGATCACTATGAATGAACAAGACAGGGAAAAAACTACTTTCACCATGCCCTGGGGTACTTTCATGTATGAAAAAATGACTTTTGGTTTGATGCATGTAGGGTCCACTTTCCAGCGATCTATGGACATCACTTTCATGGGAGAAAGAGACAATTTCATAGTTATTTACCTCGACGACCTGACGATTTTTTCTAAAACTGACGAAGAACATTTGATGCATCTAAAATAGACTTTCAAAAAGTGCCGCAAGTTTGGCCTATCCCTGAACCCAAAGAAATCACATTTCTCTATGCGGGAAGGTAAGCTTCTGGGCCATGTCGTATCTAATGAAGGAATCATGATTGATCATAAGAGGATTGAAGCGATATATACTATCACTATCCCGAGAAATATAAAAGAAATTCAATCATTCTTAGGAAAGATAAATTTTCTACAAAGGTTCATTCCCAATTTCGCTGAGATTGTCAAACTGATTACAGGAATGTTGAAGAAGGACAACGGGGTAAATTGGACCGTCGAGGCCAGGGCATCATTTGTGCATATTAAAAAAGTTATAAGCGAGGCACCTGTGTTAGCAAGTCCGGATTATCTGAAAGATTTTCTCATATTCTCTTTTGCTTCTAAACATACCATCGCCGTGGTACTCTTGTAGAAAAATGAAGAGGGTTTCGATCAACCGATAACATTTTTTAGCAAAAGCCTCAGAGATGCAGAATTGAAATATGACATAATAGAAAAACAAGCATACGCAATGGTAAAAGCATTGAAAGCATTTAGAACCTATGTGCTACATTAAAAAATAATCGCGTATGTGCCTACCAGTTCTGTAAAAGACATATTGGTACATCCAGACAGTGACGGAAAAAGAGGGCGATGGCTCTCTAAAATACAAGAATTCAATCTGGAAGTCAAGCCGACTAAATTGATAAAGGGGTAGGTTCTGGCCAAACTCTTGGCCGAGTCGAATCTTGGAGCTCTTGATATTAATTGCCTACAAGAAGAAGAGGGAGACACACACCTGCACGAGCTAGATGACCAAACGGATCCAAGTAAGGTCGAGGAAAAGTTCATATTGTTAGGCTGGTATAAAGACATAGTGTTTTACTTGTTAAACCTGAAATGCCCAAATGAACTATCACCAGCCAAGTGCAAAACTTTAAAACTCCATGCTGTAAAATATTGCATCGCCGAAAATCAACTATACTGGAAGGATCCACTCGGGTTCCTGCTAGTATGTTTGGTTGAGTCAGAAACTCCATGGGTTATAGAGGAATTTCATGAAGGAGTCTATGGGGGACACCATGCATGGAGAGCCACAACCTATAATATCTTGAGGGCCGGGTACTATTGGCCGAAACTATTTTCAGACGTCAATGCCAAAGTACGTGCGTGCAACCCTTGTCAAATATTCGCTGGTAAACAGAAACTCCCTGCACTGCCACTCGTTCCAGTCAAAACTGAAGCTCCATTTCAACAATGGGGTCTAGACTTCATAGGGGAAATTAATCCTCATTCCAATGCTCATCATAAGTGGATCTTAATAGCTACGGATTATTTTACAAAGTGGGTGGAAGCCATTCCAACCAAAAGGGCAACAGACTCGGTGGTGATCGATTTCTTGGAAGACAATATCTTGTCAAGATTCGGGTGTCCCCGAAAGATAGTTACTGATAATGCCCAGGCCTTCAAATCTATGGCTATGATCAACTTCTGTCAGAAGTATAATATCGTTCTCGGCCATTCCACTGCATATTACCCCCAGGGGAACGGATTGGCCGAATCATCTAACAAGAGCCTGGTGAACATAATCAAGAAAGTACTGGATGAAAATAAAAGGTCTTGGCACGTGCACTTGAAATACGCATTATGGGCAAACCGCATCAGCACTAAAATATCTATCGGCATTTCACCATTTAAAATGGTCTAAGGGATAGAGGCGGTCCTACCTATAAACCTAGCACTACCAGTGATGAAATTATGGCAGGATCAAAATGAAGAACCCAATCATGTAACCAGGAGAATTAACCAACTGATCGAGGTTCAATAGCATAGAGTTGAAGTCGATGAAAAAATGCAGAAGTACCAGGATGAGATGAAAGCATTGTTCGATCTCAAGGAAAAAGATAGGGAATCCCTTCCAGGTGACTTAGTACTAAGATGGGATGCAAGAAAAGAGGAAGCCGCCAAGCATGGTAAATTTGACCACCTCTGGTATGGACCATTCAGGGTCTCCGCTCTGGAGGGGAAAAATTCCTTCCTGTTGGAAAACATCGACGGAGAAGTCCTCAGCGCCCCTGTCAATGGGCGATATCTGAAACATTACATGACATAACAGTTGCCATTTAAAAAAAAAAAAATTGTGTACATACATGCATTTTTATTTAAAACATTACCCTTTTGGCTTTCTGTTTTCTTCTGTTCATAATTTTTAGACATATTTCGAATAAAGTTTGTATTTTCTTTTTTACAGGATTCCAGCTGCTTGCAAAGCTAGTGGGAAGAGTAATTCGCAAGGTGGTGTCAGAAATAAATCGGCATGAAACAGGTGATACCTAAAAGTAGCTTCATAGTGCACAAAGAAAGTGAAAAGAAAAAGTAAAGGTGAGCTTTCTCAATACACAGGTTATGAAAGACTGTTAAAGTAAACCAAGGTAACGTCATTCAAACTACAATATCGGCTAAAACGTTAGATAACAGGATTATTGCTGGCTTGATAACCTTTGAGTTAAAATGATTTGAATGAATACACTAAATCTAAAAACAGTCAGTCAAAAATAACTGTCCCCAAAGATATCTACAAGAGCCAGTCTCGAATTGTTTTGACCTTCTGTATTTTCAATCAATGAATCGTTGCCTTGTATCCTGCCTGTTTTCAGGTCTAACTTTTGACAAGCTACCATCTTTTCGTTTCATTACGAAGGAATAAAAGTTTTTCATTTTAGCCTCTTGAGTCTCAAAACAGATTGTGGAAAGAAAACGGGTCTCCACAACTACTTGATCCCTTGCTAAGCAAAGGAACGTTTAGAGCGATCTTAAATTTCTTAGGTTTTTCAACAACATCGGAAGAATCAAAGCTTGCTCAAACGAGATGCCCCTTAAAACATTTATTTTCCTTTTCTCCCTAAGAACGAAGGTGTTGTGAGGGTCAAGGGAAGTTTGGTACCGAGTAATCAAAGTAAGTTGACAGACCTCTGATGCAAAATATTACACAAATATCAGCCCTGATACAAATTGATTGCCCCCATCTTCGCGCTCAAAAAATAAATTATAAGACAAGTGGTGAAAGGAAATTCAGAAATGATTGCCCCCACCTAGTCCAGGAAGATGATGAAATGAAATTCAGAAATGATTGCCCTCGTCTCAGCATTTAAATGCATAAATATTTTCCGAAGTGGTGAAAGGAAATTCAGTAAAAGGGGCCAGATAACTTCACCGGGATACTGAACAGGCTCGCTGGCAGTGAAGCAATGTCTGAGATATCTGTAAGGATGTTATACATGAATATCACTCTACTCTGGTAACCAATGCTTTCTAAAAACCTGATCCACATCCCAAGTTCAGACGGGACTTCCCGATTAAAAAAACATATAATCTCATTCTTTTGATGCAAGCCGAGAGCGACAAGATCTGTTGGGTCTCCTAGGGTCGTTTCGATTGTCTTAAAACATACCTAAAGTTAGTAGTGGGAAAGGGAAAATTGTGAAAGGGACTACAACTATGTTTGAAAAGAGTATCTGATTTTGAAAAACTTCTCGAGGTGAAGAGCGGAGTCTTTTTCCCCCTTCGATCCTTTTTCCTTGGAATTTTTCCGCCTGATTGAGTTTTTTTTTTACTCCATTTACCCAATATTGGCACGTGGTCTACTGTTCTTCCCACCTCACAGGAAGGCGAGATCCCTAGTTGGAGCCTATGTTGGAGTTGCCCTTGTTTTTTAACCCGTCACAATTTTCATTTCGATGTTGGAAATCATAAGATGATTTTCTTTTTGCCCCTCCGAGAGATCGATGATCTCTCGGAGCTTGAGCGCGCAAGCAGCTAAAATTTTTCTACCCTCGAAACAAGTCCTACTTTTCGTAAGAAGGTTTCCTCCTTTTTGTTCTATTTCGGTATCTCGTAGGCCGGAGACTATAACTCATGAATTCACACGTCCCGAGTCCCGAAACGGCGAAGTCGTTTTAAAATTTTCACTCAAGACAATGACTAGGGTACAATTTTTAACTCATGATTAGACATCATCGGGGTTTCGCGCCTCGGCGTTCGCCGAACCCAGATTTTTATTTTTATGGCCTCGAGGGCCGAGAACACGAGGCCTTTTCGAGATAACCCTGGTGAAAGATTAAAGGCGGAAAGGCTAACCGTGGTTAAAGTTGTTCTCGGCGCTTCACCACTCGGCACTATCTTTTTCTAAAGTTGCGGCGTCTAAACCCCGACTCACGAAGTCACGATGTAATTACAACATGATTAATTAATCAGTTAAGCCAAGATTACCCTCCCCTTAACTAAGTCTTGTTATCGCAGTCTCATGGTTTCGCAACTCGGCGTATAAACCTCCCAGAAACTTATCTTCGAAGTTCTGAGTTGCGATATGGGGAATAAAATGATTATAAAATTAATTATGCCCAAATCGCGATTACCTTTAATTAAACCTAATTCGGTCCTCGCGGTGTCGGGAGTTGGAGACTCAAAATGTCAAAAGAAAATCCATGATATAACGAATAGCGAGAAATGGATTAACGTTGGCAAGATTGGATTAATTAAGCTAAAGTAAGATATATCCCGCTTCTCTAGGCTTGCACGTTTCCCGAGGAAACCTTTTCTCTCCATACTCCGACCGACTGTTAAACCGCCATGAATTTATGACATTAATGGAGAAATAGGGAAAATCTACGCATGTAAGATCGGATTTTACACAATAAATTTATTTCTAATTGCGATTTGACAGGCTTATTTTGAAAAGTATCGAGTTTTCAAATATATATAAGAGTTTCATTTCATTATAACGAACGTATTTCATAAGCACACAGAGCTCATCACTTCTGATTAAACTAATTTCTGTATGTATACGCAGTTCTACCGCAGAAGAGCTAAAACGCAAGCTTCAGCTATGGCTCTGTGGAAAGCAACAAAGGAGAATGTTGAGTTCGCGGGACAAGGCTCAAACAATGTCTCTGACACTTCACCCCGAAGTGTCGACTCTGTCCCCAACTGGTCATTTTTTTCAGACATTCTGCAATTAGAATTGGTGGATTATTCAGATGACTCCGACGATAATGAAAAAGATGATCTAAACACCAAATACAAAATAGTCGTCCAGTCCGAAATGCATAGAGTAGAAGCCCGACCACGGTTGATTCCTTATTATGACATGGTCTGATGGGCATTGGATGATGTAGACGTACCGACCAGGACTATCATGAATGAGAAGGGGGTCACTATAGGAACTTTTAGGCCTGAGCATCTGCAAACCATGTACAAGCTACCTGCGACGTCCAAATACACATATGGCACTGAGTTCCTGGAGGAATTCAAGGAGAAGGAGTGCACTTAGTAAGATAAAACCATGTCCGGTTTGATAAAGGATTGGGTTTCGCGCACCGCGAAATTCAGAGCTAATGACCAAGGCGTTTATTCAATCTCTTCATTGGAACTGCAGTATAAATATGTGGCCATAATGACTTGCTAGTTATATGGGAGAGAGGACACATCTCATTTTTACCTTGCGTGCGTGCCTTTGATGTTTCGGGTCGCAAAAGGTTGCTCTTTTAACTGGGCGAGGATGCTTTCGGATAGCTTGGCCAATCGTGTCACAGAGTATCGGGAGCAGAAGGAGAGTGGGAAGGCGTCATCGTTCTTCATGTCCGTGTATATTATGGACGTAATCTGTTCTATGAAACCATTTCCATTAATGAGATAGGGCTGGACTCCGGTCGAAGACAAACCCATACATGTATACCATGAAAAGCTATGGGAAAACAAAGAAGAAAAGTTCACATATGAAATTTTTAACTGGGTGATGGTGCCCCTGCATATCAACATTTTTGGCCACCCACCATCTCGTATCTCAGACAGCATTGCAACAAATATGAGTAGCATAGCGGATTGGTACGTGGAGGCAGAGTTTTCGGCACTTTTGTTCCCCCTCATGCGCTGCCATTGTTCATTCCTAACAAGCTGGCTTGTCGCGAGGTCGCCCGGTAGATGGTAATTGGTGGGGTGAGTAAACAACTCAAAGGGTACTCAAAGAAGGTATGGCCGTCTTTTCCCATTCAGATGACTTCTTATTCTTTATTAGATTTTGGGCATGCCAAAGCCGAGGCTGCAGCCCTGGAAGACCTAAGTTTGGTCTCCATCGAATATAAGAAACATGATCCATAGAGGGTTGTGAGCAACCATTTTGCTAATTGTGAGATCAAGAGATTTGAGCATGAGAATTCACCCCCGGATGACGTTTTTTGAGGGGCGAGGTCCTATGAAGAAGTTCTATCCCGAATCCAATCCTTAGCACCCAAAGACACAGCCTCTGTATTGATATTCCAGGAACATAGACAAAGTTGTCTCCCCACTGTGTTGAGAGGTGGGAGTCTGGGTGTTTCCGAGACGAAACATAAAGATGCTGAAGGTTCTGAAGACGCAATTCCCGACCTTGGAAAACACTAGGAGGAGGAACAAACGAGGAATCCCGAAGCAGAGGTAAAGACTCTGGACCCGCCAAGGAAACAGAGTCCGGAGGCAGAGGTAAAGACTCCGAACCCGCCAAGGAAACATAATCTGGAGACCGAGATAAAGACTCCAGGACCGCCAAAGAAGCAGAATCCTGTCGATACTCCAAGAGAATTGGCAAAACAAATCGGAGAACCCATCACCTCGGTCACACCCTTGCAGTCGACACAGGGAAATGTCGGTGAGGGATGGATATTTAATGAAGAACTGAGGCCCATAAGAGCAGAAGAACTCCCTCCGAATGAGTTCTTCTTTGATAAGAAGAGGAAGGCTGTAGTGGAAAGAGAGTTCTATCAAGAAGGAGGGTCTACTGCGAAAAAGTATAAAATCATGACCGATGGAAAAGATAAGAAAAGTGACCAACTCGCCACTGAAATCGCAGGAACGCTGGGAGCGTATGCTTCGGAAAATCAATTCTCAGTCGGGATTTTGAAGAACCAACTGAAAATGAAGAATCGCCTAATCAGGACCCTCGAGGCTAGATTGGCCATAGCAGCGGAGAACACTAAAGGTCAGGCTAGCATGGAAATAGAACATGCCATATTGGACGACAAAAATGAAATAGAGGTGCTCAGAGCTAAGCTCGAGAAAGCATAGTTGGTGGTCTGAGATGGCCGAATGAAGGCGAGCCAACAGAAGAGTTTGATTGAACAACTACAGGCTTGGGTATAAATCGCCGAGAGCAAAATGATAGACATCAGGATATTTAAGTCCCAAGCGATTGAGATTCGGAGCAGAATCTCTTCGGCACAACAGAATTTGCTCACCAAGGTGGGGGCGATTCGGGAAAACTGTCTGTTGGTCCATCAAGTTTCCGAGAACTTATCAGCCAGAGAAAGGGATGTAAGAGCAGCTCGGGTCGTATTCTAGGAGGCGGTAATAGCCACTAACAACCAGGTTTCGGCAGGTACTCCCAGGTTCACCATCTCGGAGAAAACCCGAGGAAATATCCTGTTGAAGGATTGGGAGCACAACATCGCCTTGGGCAAGGAACAAACCCAAAAGATAACCAACTCCCTCAAAGAAGCTTTTAATTCTATAGACGGCGAGCTGCTGGGTATTGACAACAGAGGCAATGCCGAAGCATTGATGCAAATGAATGTGGAACAGATCTCACTTGATCTGAAAGATAAAGAAGAAAGAGATTTGGCTGATATCTCTCAGATGAATATGGTGGACATAGTCCAAGTTGATAAGTACATGATCAAACCCAGCACGCAACTAAGTGCCCTCGACATCATCGATTCACAAATGGAAGACAAGTTGCAACAATTAGCCCGAGAATGTTACTTCATCGAGGCCAGATGTCAAGCAGAACCATCACGGATCATATCCCAGCTAGTGGAAATATGCATCGCTTGCACCAAGTCTGCATGATGACAAACACCTGGCACGAAGTGAAGACGAAGTAGACGAAATGGAGCGATTTCTCTCCTCTCGGTCATAACCAAAATTTTGCGACTATTGAGATTCTATCCGTTTTGTAAAAATTGTATAAATATATCCCAGAAACAAATAAACAGGGCTGGACCCTTTTTGAAGTTTTGTAAGAGAGTTTCTTTACATTGAGATTTAATACAAGCAGATCTGGAGATTCTCAATTCCGTCACTACTGTATTACAAGTTTGCTTTCTTGTTTCTCATTTTTTCATTTCAATTCATATTCATAATTGATGTGCTTCATTATACTTTAGTACAACCACTACTATAACAAATGAATCTGGGTTTTCTGTAATTGTTTATTGTCTTTCCTCTGCACCAACTATCAGCGTTGTAAGACCAATCTACAGTTTCATAATTCTACATATATTTTGTGTTACATTGATTATTTTCTTACATATTTTCCTCTCCCGTTTATGTTGTGAGATTTTCCCCTGGTAGGAACCTTCCACTATAAATGGCTTAATGTTTTTCTCCCACCTCACACCTTTTATTAAAATATGATACAGTTACGAGAACGAGCGTTAGATTTGTATCTATATTTTATTTCTGCAACCGTAAGTTCTCTTTTATAAGACCAAACTGAGACAACACTTAACCTTTCTTAAAGTATTTCATACCTTTACTGTTCCCCCATGACAGTTCCTATACCAACTCAACCTAACGTTGAACCCAGATTACTGAACCAAACACACATCGCCTTAAACCTCTTCGATACCATCCTTAAAACGGTGACTAACTGGGCCGAAATTGAACAATCATGGGCAGCCATTGAACGAGACATAACTATCCAGGAATAGTTCGAAGCCAGAAAACGCCAACGAAGAAATTTCCCTTAGTTCCCTTCTCCGAAGATTGACATTTCTCTCTTCTCCATCTCTTAACCACTTTCGGATGCCTTGACACTGTACTTTGAGCCTTAAGTACAGACTCAGGAACAACAAATGATATAAAGTATTGGAAGAGAGAAATTCCTCGTCTAATGTGTGAAATGAAAAAGTATATACCTCCTACATTTTTCAATGCACAAGAACACTACCTCATACACCAAGTTGAGGAGATTGAAATTTTTGGACCTATTCACACAAGGTCAATGTGGATGGTGGAGAGGCACCTGAAATCATTGAAGGCGTTGGTTAGACAAAGAGCACATCCTGAGGGCTCTATGGTGGAGGGATATATGGTATATCAATCCATGGTGTATATTAGTCAGTATCTTCCTAAATTAGCAGTGCCAACTATGCATGCAGTGGATCAAATTTGGGATGTGAAATCCATCAAAAAATTTGAAGATCAGGAGCATCTGTTGGGGAAAGGTAGAATGAAAAAAATGAGAGGTAATATATTAATAATTGTGAAAATTTATATTAATAATACATATAAAGTTTCATTTTTGTGTATATGATCATACTCATTAATATATTAATATAATTTATTTCATAAATTATAAATATTTATAATTACCTTCATATCATACGTTATAACTAATATATAATTTTTGTGAATTATGTTTTTTTGATTCAGTTTCTCAAGAGTGGGATGCACTGCATTTATACATTGCAAACAATCTTGACTGGATGAATGTATGGATTGAAATATGTAAACAACATAATGGAGGTAGGTTATCATGGCAACGACTGTCTGAATTGGTTAGAGAATCTCGTCGTAACAGAGATGCCAATGTTATGCAGAGGGAAATTGATCTATCATATGGTTTGAAAGATGGTGGGGTAAGCAATTTCACCCATTTTATTTAGTTATTTTATATTATACTAATGTGACTACATGTGTACTTTATTTTTCAGATACTTTCGAAGTTATATAAATATATGTTAATTTAATAATTGACAATGCATCTTTAACATATCTGACATAGTGCAGTTGAAACACCACAAGGCTATGTGGTGCAATGGTCATAAATTTCGCATCGAAAAATTGTATGAAACAAAAAAAACTTATGATAGTGGGATAACTACAGTATTATAGGTTACTAATGTTTCCTCTAGGAGTGAAATACATCCTCGCGAGTCTGAAAATAGATACTATGGGTATTTAAACGATATACTTAAGTGTGAATTTAATTCCTTCAAACTAGTTCTCTTCAATGTCAAATGGTATAGGTTACGAATGCATGAACGTGATGAGGAAAGAACTGTTATTCAACATGCCAAGGGATTTATAATGATTAAAACAACGATGTTTGAAAGAGGACATGATCGCTATGTTTTTCCAAGCCAATGTGAACAGGTATTTTACTCAAATGTTCCAGGTGAAAGGGATTGGTCATTTGTTGTTAGATATGATCCAAGAGGAAGGCCAATTA
>ML783540.1:6436-57972 GCA_009831015.1 Picea engelmannii | reverse complement strand
CACTTTAAAGGAACTATGTTGTAGTTTGAGGCCTTGATCATGGCCTATTAGATCAAGAATATTAACTTAGGTCCTAATTCCCTTGACTTCTGACCCAACCATGGTCAAGGCTCTAGTACCCATCCCTAATGCATAAAACCTTCAAATGGCATCCACATACCACTCTAATGATAATGATATCTTATATAGGGCATGCTTTGTGGTTTGTGGCATTGTCCATGGCCCTTGTAGGTCCCCGAAAGATTCATTTAGAGACTAAGGGATTTATTGTCCTCTCATGCACATTATCAAGGCATTGATACCTATCCCCATTATCCAAGGAATTATAGGAGAAACCATGTTCCACTTGGAGTATATGGTAATATTAATATTAAAATGGTAATATTAATATTAATATTAAAATTGCAGCCTAAAATATTAATACTAGAGGTGGGCAACATGGACCTGTATGGGTTAAATCATAGTGAATGATAGTATTTTTGATGCCATATTAACATAACTGATTATTCTTGAATAAGTGAAACTAGTTTTTTCCTTCATATTCATAACTATATGAAGTTGCTGATTAGAGATTATTTTGTAACCAGTATGAAGATGTCTAATATTGATGTAAGTGATTATATTTGATCATTCATTGGTATTAGCATCAAGACTTAATGGTGTCCACCCTTTGGAGGTTTTGACATGTATAAATGTTATGAATTATTGATTCACATGTTCAATGACCTATTGATTGATGGGTTGTTTACCTAGAAGGTTAAGAGGTTGATATATTGATGATCCTTACCTTTATTCAGTGTATATGGGTTTAAATGTATTAAACTTGTTCCTAAGGATTGTCATGTTTAAAAGTGAATATACCTTTCATCCACGGTGTTGTAGATGTCTGGTAAGCGGAATTTGTCTTAGGGATACTATGAGTGAGTTTGATTGATGTTAAACCAATAATATTTGGTGGTATATTTGTATTGTTAACAATACTTAGTTGTAACCACCCTTGAGTGTCATGTATGCATTGAATGAGTAGACCTCTTATTTATGCAGAGTGAAGTTATTATTCATGAATAGGATTGTATATGTCCATTAATTTGAATGCATGTCTATTGATATGAATGCATGGATGTGTTTAATTGTTGAACATGAAATTGTACTTGTTATGCTTTGGATAATACCAWTTTTAACTAGTTGTCTTCATCTTGAAGGTTATGCTATGTTTTTTACTTTGAATGATAGTTTTGAGTGGGTTGTATGCAACTCTTCATAATGAGCAGGTATGAAATGATCATATAGCAAGTGTGCAATAGTGTTATGTATGACATGGTATAATACATATTTTCTCTTGTTGTTAGCTACCATATAAAAGAGAGAAACATATTTTAGTTATGCCTTTGAAACTTATCATGTGAATGATTGTAAACTTTCATATAATAGACTAGTCTTAAGTCTATTATGGTAATATTAATATTAAAATGGTAATATTAATATTAATATCAAAATTGCAGCCCAATTTTTGTTTTTTTTAAATAAATTTGGGTTGTCGCCTATGCAACAACAACTTCTATTGATGCCATGATTTTGCTATATAAACAACAAAAAGTTGTCATCGCCTATGCAACGACAAATTCTATTGATGTGATGGTTTTGCTATATAAACAACAAAAAATTTGTCGTCGCATATACGACGACAACTTCTATTGATGCGATGGTTTTTCTATATAAAAAACAAAAAAGTTGTCGTCGCATGTACGACGACAAATTCTATTGATGCGACGATTTTGCTAAATAAACAACAAAAAGTTGTCGTCGCATCTGCGGTGAAAAATTCTATTGATGCGACGGTTTTTCTATATAAACAACGAAAATTTGTCGTCTCATATGTGATGACAACTTCTATTGATGCGACGGCTTTGCTATAAAAGTTGTCGCAATTTAGACGAAATGTTGGTTTCACATTGTTTGCCTATATTGTCGCTTTTGCGATGTTTGTTCAAGTTCGTCACATAAAACAACGTTAGACTCCAGATTCGTCACAATATCAATGACATAATGTCGCAATAGTGTCGAAACAACCGTTGCAAAATGACCCAAATATGCTAGTGATATGAACCAAGAAAACCCTAAGGCATATCTAGAAACTGAGATTATGACAAAACCCCATAAAGGATCAGAGAAAGTGTTACTACAAATGCAAGGAACATTGAATGACCACCGACACGTCATCTTATCAGAGATATTTAAAGAAAAATAATGTATTGAAGAAAGAATAAGAGAATTCGACATTGACTGTGTTCTGGATGAGGAAACACAGGTGAATATCATGAACGAAAGAAATTGGGAAATTCTAGGAAAGCCTGCTATGATTCCTTCATTAGGAGGAATAGGATTATTGAGAGGAAAGATGATAACCCTATGTGGAAGACTTACCAGAATATTTATGAGTGCTCATGGAACTTCGATAGAGGAATAATTTGAGGTTGTTAAATTTATTGAGAAAAACGCTCCATTTGCTATGTTATTAAGAAAAATGTGGATTCAAAAAGATCAAACCAGAAGGAAAGAAGACTAATTCTTAGAACAAAAGAAGCAAGAATTGAAAGATTTCATGACTAGGAGGATTGCACACTTGATTGAAGAACAGGAGAACCAAGCGAAGCTACTTCAAACCAGATATTTGGATGTCGAAGTTGGAAGAATATTAGAAGACCTACAAAAGATTGAAGTACGTGTTCTAGGTAAAGATGAAGTATTACCCTTGATTTCTAGGAAGGAACCTCAACAACGCGAAGTTACTCTGCCGAAAGAAGATAAGAACCATAATGGAAAAAAGAATTTTGAGACGAAGCTCATTGGAAAGAAGGCTAGAAAACTAAGTAAGAAGAGAGATAAGATTGAAAAGTTATCGAAGGTTCCTGAGGGAACTTCGCAGAAGGAAAATTTCCAAAATTGGAGGTTCGTCGAAATATCAGAACACTATCACATGGCACTTCGCCATGGCGAAGCAATATAGACGTTAGAGACAGTATAACCATTCAACCGACGGCCCGAATAGGTAGAAAGGAATTTATGATTAGAAATTTCACCACCAGACCATTGGGACCACACCACAATGTACATGACTGAGTTAATGAATTCTTTTCTCTCATTACAAGAGATCTGTTTCCAAGTTATCTATTTATCCCGTCGCGCCATGCAATGAGAACACTTTTGCTAACGATGAATCTGAGCCCGTAGACTAGTTGAGTTCGCACAATGATCACTGCATTAATGCCATCTATCCCGTGTCATTGAACAATTGCTCTTTGAACCCAAGAAATTCAACCACGAGCATGCATTTCAGACAAGATTAGTGTTGCAGAGAATATTTTCTAAGAAGTTATTATTGACCTAATGACTGAAAGAGTAATGTTTGAAAGAGAAATGTCTACAGGTATTCAAGCATCATCGACGAGAGGAATGCAAGCCTCCCCATCAACTTCTTGTGGAGCCAAAACATCTCAAACATCAGCAGAAAAGAGAACCAAACACAGATACGACCTAGCCAATGCGAAGCTGATCCCGTCCATATTGCCCAATTACATCCCACTTCTAGCCAGGGCAGTGAGTTGAGATAGTGTGCCAAGGGAATTCGAGTACACCATGATTACTGCGTACCTCCCGAAGGGGATATGTGTAGTTCACTCACAACAGGATAAGATCACAATGTTGAAGTTCAGTGACTTCAACCTCAGAGATCACAAAAACTACAATATACTTGCCCCATATAAGTACCTGACCAAGACAAAGGGGAAGAAATCAAAGATAATCCCTTAGTCATGGATGATGAACCTTGTGCAGTCCACTCTGTTAAATGTCATGAATATCCCACACTTCGAAAGGCACCAGGAAGTGAATGCCTGTGTCAAGTTATTTCTTTCATGTTACCATGGTGGCTACCTATGGCTAGATCATCAGATTACAGTCGAGTCAACATTGATCCATAGTATCACATGCTTGAGTATGCAAGGACCTGATCCATAGGAGTTCTATCCAGGAAAATCCATAGACCACGCACTAGCCCAAAAAATCAAGGATACATATGGTGATGTCGAAAAGGGAATGCGAGGCTACAAGGTAGCCTCCATCCAGAATGGCACAGTGTGCCTCGCCTGTCAGCTAATTGCAGGAAAGTTAGTAAGGAAGAATAGACCTACATAGGTCACAAACTTTGTTGTTGACCTCACGGGAAAGTGCGTAGAAGGTTTATAGATGAACTGGGTGAAGTACCTGGTGAATCAACTGGAGATAGACTACCGTGAAGCCTAGGATCAGGGCTATGAGTTCCATTTCAGTTGGCTCTTGATCCTTATCGCCTTTGTTTCCTGAGAGATGTCAGAAGGTGTGACCTTCCTGAATATTGAACCATTTGAGACGAAAAGTTCGCTACCCTTTGGTACTCAAGTGATATGAACAAACAACGACAGTCGAATGTTGTTTTTCATACGTACTACCTTCAGTTGAAGAGATCCATAGAAGCAGAACCTCACATGACTCCGAAAACCTTATAGAGATTCTGACCTTTGATGAAGTTCTGCACAGATCGACACTTCATCTACCTTACAACGCGAGTCAATGAACATAAGGAGAAAATGCAGTCATACTAAAATCTCATGGAAGAGGATCTTGAGGATATCACTAAAGACTAGTCAATAGATTTCCTTATTCTAGTAGACCCTGTAGATATGCTCGACCCTCATAGCCCAGAAACCACGCATGATACACCCGGAATAAGCAAAGCAACGAAGACTGAAGAGGTCCAAGAATTAAGCAGTGCTTCAGGAAAGACTGCTTTAGTATCACCTGATCGAGGCGGTGATGATGAAGCAGAAGAAATAAATGGTAAAGGAGCCAAACAGAAGCAAGGCGAAGTAACATTTCTGAGAGATGAGATCGATCCCTTGAAGAATAGGAAGGTTTATCCCACGAAACCTTCTTCCCGGAATAAATCGAGAGCCACCGTGACCAAGATGAAGACCATGCTTACTACTGATGACTTTGAATTCATCATATCTACCCTCAACGAAACTTTGTTGGAAATCATGGAGAAACAAGAAGCTAAGCAGGAGGAAATGTATGACAGACTTAAGGTCAAGTTCCGAGGGGTACATCAGGCCCTTTAGTCCAGCTGCGTAGTGTCCACTACACCCCTATCATCAGGAGAACTAGAGTTAGGGGATGAGCCAGCCCAACTCCGCTGATTAGTTGATGCGGTCGAATCTTGTCTTCATCGTGCACAAGAAGAAGAAGATCAAGCTACCCAGACCTTGAAGCAAGTACAAGGTGACATTGTATAACAATACAGAATTGTAGAACAAGAGAAGGTTTCTCTCCAGGTCTAATTTGAAGTGGAGAAAGCATAGATGTAGCAAGAGAAAGAATAGTTTCTTGTAGAGCAACTTGAAGTAAAATAAGTAGTAAACAAATCCCTCTGCTCTGTGATAGGCTTAGAGATACAGGCGGAAGACCGAGTCACACACCAAGTAGAGCAACTCGCAGAAGTTGTCCAACATCTACAACAATGAGTAACCTATTTAGATCTCCACACTGTACCTGACACCCTATAATATGTAAGGGACTAAAGGGAAGCAATTGCTCGAAGCACAATTGAAAGAATAAAATTCCTTGCCTTGGAATGCAAGCAACTGAGTGATCGTAGTGCCCAAATGTATGAAAAACTCACCGAGGATCTAGAATTGAAGGCACTAGAGTCGAAACTCTAGGAAGTGAAGTATCAAGCAGAGACAATATAGGCGAAGTTGAATCCCTTGTCACCTGTGGAAAGAATGAAGTGATCCCAAGAGAAGTGCACTGCCCAGCAGTAGGTCCATACTATTCAGAGTAGAGTTATGGAAGTAACTCAGAGGCTCCAACCTATATAGGATGAGGCTTACCAATTGTTCACATAAATCGAAGGTGAAGGAGTAGAACTAGAGAAATTTGTCACTGCGGCTGAACAACACCTCGGGGGACCTGTCAATGAAGCAGTCATACAAGATTTCACTGAACATGAGGTCGTAGCACAATAAAAAGTTGAAGAAGATTGAGCCAAGCTCAAGGATTTTGAAGCAAGACTAGTTAGATTAGAGTGACTTGGGATGAGCTACAGGTTAGTGTTGGGGGCCTGTTGGCCCTTGACCAAGTTTTGAGGATCCTTGGTCATGTTTGACCTAATTTTGGGACTTCGACAGTGTTAGCGACATTTCTTGTAAAGGGGGTAAAAGGCGAAAGAATGGGCTAAAAACCCACTTGTCCTAAGTTTGGGATGCAAAGGCGTCTGTGTTTAAATGGAAATCACATCCTGACGGTAGAGGTTAGAGTGCCCGGATCAACGACACATATTNCTTTTCAACGGCTACGATCGGAGCGCCCGGATCAACGGCGTGTAGGGAAATTCTGAACCCCCTGTCTTTCTACCTTTAAGCGAAGGGGGGGGGACCGGAATCGAGGACGCATCTCTCCGATGGCTGCAATCAAGAGCGCCCGGATCAACGGCGCACAGACAACCCGGACATCCTCTGTCATTCTGCGTTTAATCAACGAGGGGCCCCCTTTCTTATCGTGTCATCTCGCCATCTATCCATATCCCTGCTTCTGGTCCGTGTGGTCCCTTTCCCATCTCCTCATCCACTCGCCCCCTGCCATGTGTCCCTCTCCCTTCCACGTCAGCCTCCCACTAAAAATGTGCCCATTATATCGCATCTCTTGCCCCCGTCCATTTATTTCCTTCTGCCATATGTCTTCCCCTGTAACCTTTCTCACACCTCATCACTTCATATCTCACCCTCATAGTGTTGGCGTCACCACTCCTGTTATGCGCCCCATCCTTCGCGCTGGCCTCCACGCCTATTCATCAGGTCGTTCAGCTAATCCAGGTGGCAGCGTGAAGAGTCTTCCACGTCCCAAAGGTGTTGAGTTGGCCGGGCCATCCTCAATCCCAATGAAGCAGTTATTGAAGTGGTTGGTGGTGGTTCTACATCACCTCTGCCATAATGGAAAAGTCCGGCGACGAATTTAAGGCACGTCGATTCACCTATGGAACTGTTAGGAGTTCAGTTGCGTCTGCCATAAGTTGCACAATCATTCAGAGATTGCAGGTGCAGTTTTTCAGAAGCCATGCAGACGCAAAGATTTTAATGCAATGTCTCGATTCTGTTGTTGTTGTTGTTTTGAGTATATGTAGGCATTTTCTCCATTTTAGTATCTATCGATGGTAGAGCGAAGCTCCCGACTGTAAAGTTTTAATTATCATTCTAGTTCCGTGGTCACGCATCTGTGTTTGAGATTTCTTGTTTTATGACAAACAGTTTTCCTTTTCCATCTATGTTTTCGTCTCATACCAGAGAGTTCATGATCGAATGATTCGCGTGAATTATTGAAGTTATGTTATGATAAAGGATTTGTTGTTGCATTACTGTTTTCTCTGGTCTTCCGCATTTGAATGTAAGAAGATCTTTCCTTTAGATGCTTCCTCTCACAGTCTGTTAGAAACATGATGTTTATAACAGACCTCTGCACTCCTCTTATGCAAGTTTTCCCCCTACTCACCCTTATTACGACTCACTGTCTGAAGTTTATCTAAGACCTCACTCGCCCATGCATGCCTGGCCTAGTTTCAGAGTTGAGACGATATTGTCCTGAGTTTACCTCCATTTGATCACCCCTTTATAAAGAAATCATGACATTAAACTAATGGGTGTCGGGCTCTGCTCCTGCTGCAATCTAGGAGTGACTTCCGACGCTAACATTTCTGGTGCCGTTGCCGGGGACGAAGTTGAATATTTTCCCCGGGATCGAACGACAACGATCAACTGATTCTGAAGGTGCATCAAATATCAGAATTATCAAGATTGCTACTGTGCATCTGGTGACTCCATTGTGACAACTCTACTAGGGAGAACCTGCTCTATTAATTGTGGCTTTCAGAAGTAGACACATGCGGTCTCATCCACAACTGCCTCTAGCTACACCTGGAGCTGACCCAGAGGTGGTTCTCAGAAGAGGAAAGAGCTCTGCAGAAGAAGTTTCCATCGCCAAAACAGGTAATCCACCATCTCCTTCTGTGCGAACTCCTTTTTCTCCTCCTCAGTTTATTAATAGACCTCCTTCAGAGGTTTCCCGTTTCTTGAATTTTGGGAGTGTTCCTGCTGAGTTTTCCCCTCCTGGCCTGGGATTGGGGGGAGAAATCCTTGTCACTCCCCTCTCTGCTGAAGTTGTTCCTTGGCGTAGACCTGGGACTACAGAAGATTTCCCCACTCTTGCACAAAGAGGAGCACCTGCTGACTTGAATTCCTTAGCCTTTTCCTTGAATCCTCTCTTGTTTCCCACTCCACTTCGAGACTCATTCCCAGTAGCCCCTTCGCGAACTCCTTCTCCTCCAAGTTCTCCTTCACCTAATATTCCTATGGATGGTGTTAATCCCCCTCTGAATAGAATGGATGCCATAGTCATTGCTAGATATGCTCCCTTAATCCTACCTCATCCTATGAATCCTCTCCCGGCTGGAGACTACTTGACGTACATGCCCAAGTTCACTGGAGAAGGGGACATAACCGAAGAAGAGCTCTTGGTTGATTTCTATAGTTACGCAGACAACCTAAACATTGAAAATGAAGATGTCTGGATGAGAGTCTTTGTCTAGAGCCTGGATGGCGAGGTGAGGAAGTGGTTTAGAGGACTGGCCCCTGGATCTATTGCTGGAATTGATGCCCTGGATAGTGTTTTCCTAAGGCAGTGGGGAGATAGGAAGGATTTCATGTATTATATGACAGAGTTTGTCTCTCTGAAGAAAATGGAAGGAGATTCTGTCTCTGACTTATCCAAAAGATTTAATAAAATGTATAATAATATTCCTGCAGAGATCAAGCCCTCAGAAGCCTCTGCCCAAATTTCCTATGCTAGTGCATTTGACCCTGATTTCTGTCTTTTATTAAGAGAAAGAAGAGCCACCTCCTTAGATCAAATGAAATATGTGGCCATAGAAGTAGAATCCAACATATTAGCAGCTGATAGACTAAGGAACAAGGCCAATGCAGACAGAAGAAAGGGAAAGTTTGAAGCCTCAACTTCTGGCCCATCGTTGCCCCACAATCAAGTGGATGAACTGACCCAAATGATGAAGTTCATGTCTGAAGAGATGGAGAGACTGAAGGTGGAAAGGAAGAAAATGTACAAGGGCCCGTAGGGCGCCGAAAACAAAGGAGGTTTCAGAAGGCCAAATAATATTTCTCCCCCGACTATGCACAGAGAAAGGGGAAGAGACAGAGAAGACAAAAGAATTCAGGCCCCTTTTCAGAACAATTTTTTGGCCGAATATGAAAAGGGGGAAACAGACGAACTTGATCCTGAGATCCACTGCCTAGGAGACACTCCCCCTTTTCCTCATCTGACTCAATCAACATACGAGGAGTCTCTCATGAGCAATTAGTTAAATGAATTGAGTAAGGGAGACAAGGCTAGCAGCGGCCAAGGCAGGTATAACCTAAGGTCCGACAAAAGGACAACAACACCTGATATTCCTGATCAGTCAGCTAGAGTAGAGAAAACTGCTAATATAGTAGCAGACAGTCACAGAGGTAAGAAGGCTCAACCCCTTTCTCCCATTGTCCATAATCATGTTCCTGAAATAAGAGAAATTCTGAAAATTACACCTTCTTTTAATTTCGAGCATGAGATTCAAAAGATCAGAATCCCTGTGCCCCTCACCGAGCTAATCAAACATGAAGAATTCAAAAAACGCTTCTCTGAGCCTTTACAGTCTGAAGCCTCATTCCTTCCCACAGACTCCATAAACCTCCAAGATGAGAAACCAGCTGTCATCCTAGGTCCCATGGTAGAAGATAGAGATGATTCATCTCCTCCCTTCTACACCTCCCTGAACATACATGACAAGGTACTACACAACTTCTTGATGGATTCAGGGGCTTCTCACAACCTGATGCCCAAGACTGTCATGGAAGAGTTGGGACTAGAAGTCACACGAGCCTATCATGACCTCTACTCCTTTGACTCCAGGAGAGTTCAGTGTCTTGGTTGTGACCTGGTTTCAACTTCCCATGAAAAGTGTGGTCATGCATATTGTAGTGGTTGATGTCCCCCCTAAGTTCAATATGTTGTTGTCAAGATATTGGATAAAAAGGCTAGGGGGAACCTTGCATATGGACCTCACATATTCTACTATCCCAGTGTTCAGAGGAGAACATAGGAGGCTGTACAGGGAAGCCCAATTGGCCTATATAATCAACAATGAAGCCAATCCCACCAACCATCCCATTTTTTCCTTGGACACTGATTTAGGTTCCAGTCAACTACATCTTACTCATGCTCCCGAGCCTCCTATTGAGATCAGAAAGCAGCCCACCACCCCTCTTGAATCCCCTCCCTCCATCGCCCCTGTATGGAAAATGTTTTTTGATGGAGCCTGGTCCATGAAGGGCGTTGGTGCTCGGGTGTTTTTTGTGTCACCATCCCAGGAGACTATATCCTTGTCATATAAGCTGGAATTTGACACCACCAACAACGTGGAAGAGTATGAAGATCTTGCTCTGGGTATGAGGCCTGCAAAGGAAATGGGAATTAAAGAGATAGCAATTTTTGGAGATGCTGAGTTGATTATCCAGCAGGTCAGAAATGCCTATCGTGCTAAAAATCCCCAGCTCAGGAATTACAGAAATGAGGTATGGGACCTAGTTGATAATTTCTTCTTGGATTTTAACATTTCTTTCATTCTGAGGGAAGAAAATACTTTAGCCGATTCTTTAGCTGTTTCATCTAGTTTGCTCGAATTTCCCCCGCCGCCTATGGTCAAACCTGATGTTGAAATAAAATATAGACCCTCTATACCAGACAATGTCAAGCATTGGAAGGTATTTGAAGATGATCTGGAAATCGAGAAATTTCTCCAATCCGTTGATGACTTTTATGCATTGCACATAGATGAGGATCCTGACATGGAAGGTGACCATCACCCTGGGGAGTTTTTAAATAAAATGGCTGGCCACCAGATTATTCAACTACTGAGCAATTACATTACGAAAGGACTAATCCCGTTAGAAAGATTGTTCGATGGGAATGATGTGGCAGTAAAGGGTAGAGTTTCAGGTGATGATGCTGACACGGCTGAGTGCAATATAGGCACGCCAGAGGAGCCTAAGTTTGTCAAGTTGTCAAGGAGTTTAACTAAGGAGCAGAGGGACAAATATACTGAGTTGCTGAAGGAGTTTTCTGATGTGTTTGCATGGACCTACGAAGACCTCAAGACGTATGACACATTTGTCATTGAGCATAAGATCCCATTGAAAGAAGAGGCTAAGCCTTTCAAACAGAAGCTGAGACAGATAAATCCCATGTTGCTACCTGTCATGGAGAAAGAAGTGAAGAAGCTTATAGATGCCAAAATCATTGTCCCCTTAAGATATTCCGATTGGGTGGCCAATTTGGTTCCGGTAAGAAAGAAAAGTGGGGAAATCAAACTCTGTGTTGATTTCAAGAACCTGAACAGGAGCTCAAGGAAAGACAATTATCCCCTGCCCAACATGGAACACATATTGTAGAGGGTCACTGACGCATCTAGAATATCCATGATTGATGGCTTTTCTGGTTACAATCAGATATCGGTCATGCCTGAAGATAGGGAAAAAATGGCCTTCACCACTCCTTGGGGCACATTCATGTATGCCAAAATGCATTTCGGATTGATGAATGCAGAGCAACATTTCAGCGAGCCATGGACATAGCCTTCATCGGGGAGAAGGACTAGTTTGTGGTAATTTATCTGGATGACATCACTGTCTTCTCCAGGACAGATAAGGAGCACTGCTGCCACTTGAAGAAGGTTTTCCTGAAGTGTCGAAATTTTGGCCTATCTTTGAACCCCAAGAAATCTTTGTTTTCTATGGAGGAGGGGAAGCTATTAGGCCATATAGTATCAGTAGAGGGAGTGAGAATTGATCCTGGTAGGGTAGAATCACTTCAGACCCTGTCACTTCCTAGATCTAAGAAGGAAGTTCAAGCCTTTTTGGGGAAGATAAATTTTTTGAGGAGATTTGTCTCAAATTTTGTTGAGCTAGTGAAGCACATCACAACCATGCTCAGAAAAGGAAATGAAGTGAAATGGACCACTGAACCCAGGGAATATTTTGATCAAATAAAGAAGGCATTGACTGAGACACCTGTGCTAATCAGTCCTGATTATTCTAAAGATTTCCTAATTTTTTCTTTTGCTTCTTGTGATACAATAGCAGCGGTCTTGTTGCAGAAAAATGATCAAGGGCAAGAACAACCTATTGCCTTCTATAGCAAGGCATTGAGAGATGCAGAACTCTGGTACGAGGTCATGGAGAAGCAGGCCTATGCCTTGGTGAAAGATCTCAAAGCTTTCAGAGTCTATGTCTTACATTCAAGGGTCACTGCATACATTCCTTCGACCTCTGTGAAGGATATTCTGATACAGCCTGACATAGACGGAAGAAGGGGTAAATGGATTGCCAAGATCCTAGAGTTTGATCTGGAGATTAAGCCCACCAAGATGATAAAAGGGTAGGGTTTATCCAGGTTGCTGGATGAGTCCAATTGCAAAGCTTTGGGGATTAACTTCATAATGAGCAAGCTGAGTCATCCATAGTGGCCTTTGTGGGGGGCATCATTTCTGGAAGACCACAACCCATAAGATCCTCCGAGCTGGGTATTATTGGCCCACTTTATTCCCTGATGTCTACAAAGAAGTCAGAGCTTGCATCAAATTCCAGAAGTTCTCAGGTAAGCAGCAGCTCAAATCTCTGCCATTAAAGCCTGTAGTGGTTTCAGCACCCTTTCAGTAGTGGGGATTGGACTTCATTAGAGAGATTCATCCTCCCTCAAGTGGCTAGCACAGATGGATCCTCATTGCGACAGATTATTTCACCAAGTGGATAGAGGCTGTTCCCACCAGGAGCACTTCCCACAAAGTAATTATCAGCCTCCTGGAAGACATCATAGCCAGATTTGGTTGCCCTAGCAGGATTATCACTGATAATGCTGCCTCCTTCAGGTCCGAGCCTCTGGTCAAGTTCTGTGAACAGTTTGAGATTTCACTGATTCACTCTACTCCCTATTATCCTCAAGGGAATGGATTGGCAGAATCTTCCAATAAAATTTTGATCAAGCTCATTAAGAAATTACTGGAAGACAATAAAAGGGCCTGGGATTCGAAGCTCAAATTTTCTCTATGGGCCGATCGGGCGACAACCAAAAATTCCCTGGGCATCTCACCTTTCCAACTTGTTTACGGAATGGAGGCCATTTTCCCTACTCAGCTCATCTTATCTGTGGCGAAGTTCCTCCAGGACCTTGAAGGAGAGCCTGACCATATGGTCAGAAGGATTCATCATATGGTGGAAGTACAAAAAATCAAAGAGCAGGTCATGAACAGGGCCTACCATCATCAACATAAGATCAAGCAGGATTTTGACAGGAAGGGAAGAAAGAAAGGATTCGAGCAGGGTGATTTGGTGCTCAAATGGGATGCACCCAGGCAGGACAGGGGCAAGCACAGTAAGTTTGATGCCCTCTGGTTTGGGCCTTTCAAGATCCTTGAAGTATTTTCAAACAACACATATAGGTTGCAGGATCTGGAAGGCAAAGAAGTTTTTGGTGGCCCAGTAAATGGGCATTTCCTGAAAAAATGTTTTTTATGAGCCACAGTCAGCTCTTTCGTTTTTGTAAATATTGTTTTTGTTTTCAGCTTAATAAATGACTCCATATCCCAACAGAAAGGCACTGAATCTACAAAAGTGTTCTTAGAGCATCACAGGGACGACTCTATCCCCCATGGAGCCTAATGTTAGCGACATTTATTGTAAAGGGGGTAAAAGGAGAAAGAATGGGCTAAAAACCCACTTGTCCTAAGTTTGGGATGCAAAGGCATCTATGTTTAAATGGAAATCACATCCTGATGGCAGAGGTTAGAGCGCCCAGATCAACGACGCATATTGGATTCCGGAGCCCCCCCGTCTTTCTACCTTTAAGCGGAAGGGGGGGGTCTGGAATCGAGGGCGCACCTTTTCAACAACTACGATCAGAGTGCCCGGATCAATGGTGCGCAGGGAGATTCTAGACCCCCCCCCACCTTTCTACCTTTAAGCGAAGGGGGGGGGTATGAAATCGAGGATGCATCTCTCCAACGACTGTAATCAAGAGCACCCGGATCAATGGCGCACAAACAACCCAGACATCCTCTGTCATTCTGCGTTTAATCAACGAGGGGCCCCCTTTC
This sequence comes from Picea engelmannii, assembly GCA_009831015.1. Lineage (NCBI taxonomy): Eukaryota > Viridiplantae > Streptophyta > Pinopsida > Pinales > Pinaceae > Picea > Picea engelmannii. The sequence goes on along the minus strand of ML783540.1, from coordinate 43,688 downwards.
TTGTCGTGTCATCTTGCCATTTTTCCATCTCCCCGCTTCTGGTCCGTGTGGTCCCTTTCCCATCTCCTCATCCACTCGCCCCCTGCCATGTGTCTGGCTCCCTTCCACATCAGCCTCCCACTAAAAATGTGCCCATTATATCGCATCTCTTGCCCCCCTCCGTTTATTTCCTTCCGCCATATGTCTTCCCCTGTAACCTTTCTCACACCTCATCACTTCATATCTCACCCTCATAGTGTTGGCGCCACCACTCTCGTTATGCGCCCCATCCTTCGCGCTGGCCTCCACGCCTATTCATCAGGCTGTTCAGCTAATCCAGGTGGCAACGTGAAGAGTCTTCCACGTCCCAAAGGTGTCGAGTTGGCCGGGCCATCCTCAATCCCAATGAAGCAGTTATTGAAGTGGTTGGTGGTGGTTCGACATCGCCTCCGCCATAATGGGAAAGTCCGGTAACAAATTTAAGGCACGTCGATTTGCCTATGGAACTATCAAGAGTTCATTTGCATCTGCCATAAGTTGCACGATCATTCAGAGATTGCAGGTGCAGTTTTTCGTAATCCATGCAGACGCAAATCTTTTAATGCAACGTCTCGATTCTATTGTTGTTGTTGTTTTGAGTATATGTAGGAATTTTCGCCATTTTAGTGTCTATCGATGGTAGAGCGAAGCTCCCGACTATAAAGTTTTAATGATCATTCTAGTTCTGTGGTCGCGCATATGTGTTTGACATTTATTGTTTTATGAAAAACAATTTTCCTTTTCCATCTATGTTTTCGTCTCATACCAGAGAGTTCATGATCGAATGATTCACATGAATTATTGCAGTTATGTTATGATAAAGGATTTGTTGTTGCATTACTGTTTTCTCTGGTCTTCCGCATTTGAATGTAAGAAGATCTTTCCTTTAGATGCTTCCTCTCACAGTCTGTTAGAAACCTTATGTTTATAACAGACCCCTGCACTCCTCTTATGCAAGTCTCCCCCCTACTCACCCTTATTACGACTCACTATCTGAAGTTTATCTAAGACCTCACTCGCCCATGCATTCCTAGCCTAGTTTCAGAGTTGAGACGATATTGTCCTGAGTTTACCTCCATTTGATCACCCCTTTATAAGCAAATCGTGACATGAAACTGATGGGTGTCGGGCTCTGCTCCTGCTAAAATCCAGGAGTGACTTCCGACACTAAAAGACAGGCTGTCGAAGGTGGAGCACAATATGAACTGGATATCATGGTATCTCAGACCTTTTTAGGGCCCTTTTTGGGATTTTGGATTATGTATCGGGTATGGGAATGTTGGCCCATGGGTTTACCCATGCTTAGGCCTATTTTGTATGTATAAATAGAAAGCTAGGAAATGTAAGAAGTAGTTGTTGCAAGTTGTCTAAGTACTAGAGTTGGATATGTGTGATAAAGAATTGTAAGGATTTGTGCATACTGTGTGAGACTTGCAGAGCTAAGTGCAAGTCATTGTAAGGGGTTGTGACAAGCTTTGTTCTTAGAACTACTCAGGGAAGGAGGATCTAGTGAGTTGCACAGATTTCCTGTCCTTTGTAGAGTATGGTTTTTTAGGATTTGTGCGTGTAACCTATTGAAGAAATTAATAAAGAATAGAAGAGTTGGTGGACGTATCCCCAGGATGGGGGTGAACCACGTACATGATGTGTTTCTTTGCTTTGTGCAATGTGTTGATGTGACTATATGTTAATGTTCTTAGTGCTTTAATATATATGAATAATTTGTCGATTCTTAGTGATTAATAGTATGGATGAATGTTAGATCTGACTTATATAGATTTCATTAGTGATGAATCTGTTAAGATCTGATCTCTTTCGTCGAGCTAAGTGTTGTTAGATTCTAAATCTGGTTGAATACTGCGTTGTGTTGTAATTAGGGTTTAACTGCGCTGTAAGTAAGAACTGAATATTGATAAATATAATTGATGAGTGCTCTGTTAAGTGATTAGAGTCACATATATGTGTCCCAGCTAAGGTTGCAGACACTAGATTCCTGCAACCACCCCTACCTCACCTCGGGTGAGACTTCATCTACTTCGCAGGTGTTGTCGAAAGGGCCAGTAGTTAGGGTTTTGTTGGTGTGTTGTTGTAGCGTTGAACCTTGGGTTTGCCCCTATGCCAACAGTCTCACTGATGAAATGTGCACCCTGATCACTAGTCAAACTATGAGGGCATCCAAACCAAGTGACAATGTTATAAAAAATAAACCTTGTTGTTGTATTCATAGAGTGTTATACCACAAATTGCCACATCAATCACATTTGTGATATGGCTTATTCCTTTTCCATAACTTGCAAACTTAAATCCCATCCTCCTTCATCAAAATAACTTAAAAAATGATATTTTTGTTTCCATTCGTGAGTAACCCATGTGCAAGTCATGGATGTTTGGGCTTTTCTAGTTTGCAACTCGCGGTTGCCCTAAAAAAATATGAAAAAATAAAATATTCCAAATTTTTAGGTGGAGTTTTCAGTTAGGCTAGTTTGAAAACTTTCCTTGGACTGTACACAATGGAATACAACCACCTCAACCCCATGCGTATGGTATAAAGGAACCTATGAGGGTATTCATGAGTAGGATATCCTTGGTGCAAGATTGTGCTGATAGTTTTGCAAGCTTCCCTCATACCCCGATCCTCTGAGTAACATCCTTGTTCGAGAAACTCATTTTACAACATTCTTTCCTCTGCTATATATGACTGTAGGGTGTGTTCCTATCCTTTCTAGGTCATCCTAGGAAGAGTCATACTGTAGAGTTGATGATTGAAATATCAATGGAGGAACCTGGGCAGTTGGATTTAGGGCACTGTCGATGGTTAGAGTCAGGTTGTAACTACTTACTCATACTATTTTCAGTAAAAGAGTTCTCTTTCCCTCCATATTTGTGAAATATTATTTAATATATTTGTATATGCTTACTTGCTTTACATATCTGAATTTTTTTATTATATGTATAACTTGTTTTCATAACTACTTGGTGGAAGAATAGACCAAATCTCCCTTTTTAGGCTGATACTGACAGAGATCAAGAGAAAATCAAAGGTCAAGAGTGAGGAACAACATCAAGCGATAGGATACAAGGTGTCACCTCTTCTCTTCTCTCTTCCAAAAGTATTTATTTGATTACGAGTTTGTATGTGTGAGGGTAAGTTTGTCTTTTGAATATGATCAGTTTCTGTTGTGACATGACCCAAGGTCACAAGGAAAAATCCCATAAACAAAATTGGTGACCATACTATGGATCTTTCTCCTAGTTTGTTTCAGTTTGAGGTTTTCTTGTGTTGTCTTGATTGCTGTGAGTTTATTTTTTTTTGAGCTTTTCTTTCAAAACACCTTCCATATAGACATGTTTTCTAAGTTTTTTGAAGCTTCCTTTTGGATTGGATTTTTTCTTTCTCAATTTTTACTGATCCTTCGCACTTTGTCCCATTATGAGTCACGAATATCTGTGATTCTCCCTTGTATGACCCATCGATGTCTTCTAGTTCTAGTGTACATAGTCATGTATCTGTGTAAGAAACTTGTTTTTTAAGTCTTTCTCTCTGTTATGGGAGGGTCTGGTTTAGTTCTTTAGTATAATCTGAGCCTTCTGGGTTTGATTTTTCTTTTGATTGTCATGTTAAGTCTCTGAAAACTTTGAAATCATCTAAAATATCTTTCTTTTGGTTAGGTTAGTATTTTGGTTATAAGGTTCTTTAGGTGGGTCAAAGGTCAGGCATTTGTGGCTGGGATGAGTTTCCATTTTGATTGTTGTGTTTCAGTGATTCTTGATTGTTTTCTTTCTTCCTCTTTACCTTATTATCTTTTTTTATAAAAGAAAAATGAAAATCATATCTCATTTGCATGTCATTTCTTTTAGTAACATAAAAGACAAAACTACTTGTTTGCTGGTCATTCGTCTTTGGTTCCCTTGTATCCAAACATTTCAAGAAAATAATTTTATAACTAGAACTCAGGTCTTTAGGCATATTGCTTTCTTTGGTAGAAAGAAAATGAAAATGAAAAAACCAGTTTTTTTTCTAGTTAGGTCTCTTTCTTTATTTGCATTGTTTGCATTGTTATTTGAAAAAGAAAAATATACTAGCATAGGAAATATTTGCATTTCAAGGTATGAATGATTGTTCATGCATTTTCTTTTTTGAGACTCTTTTTCATTAAAGAATTAGTGTAAATTTTTATTTTCTAGTGTTATTATAAGTTTCATTTTTTCAAGAGTCTTAAACAACATTAGTTTCACTCCATACCCTTTGAGTAAAAACAATTGCTAAAATGAACTCTAAACTTAAAATGTACTAGACTTTGTTTCTAGTGTTAACAAACAAGTTTAGGGTTAGGGATTTGGTTTAGGTTAGAGAGTTAATTTATCCAAGGCCAGAAAAAAAACATAGGAATTTGAAATAGGGAGAGTATTAAATCCAACTGTTGTATAAGTATAGATGAGAAGCTCCTCTAACACATGAGTCAAACATGAGGTCATGTAAAGGAGATCCGAGGAGATATCCCCTCCAAATCTTAACTGAGTGTAGTGGAGAGATCGTATATTGGGGGTTTTTATTGAAGTGAAACTGACTCATATGGCATCACTCCTCTACGAATTTTGAACTTGGTTGAATTTTTCATGAAGTGATACTGGCCCTCTTGGCATCAGTCCTCTAGAGCTTCGGACCTAGTTTGAGATTTTCTGAAGTGACACTGGCCCTTTTGTAGACATTCCTCTAGAAAAACTTTGAGATTAGTTACCCTACCCATACGTTCAATCCCTACTATCGATTGTACCCTGCAGATGATGGCTCCGAGTTGGTAAACTTAGTTTCGTTTCCTAGGGATCTCAAAGGTGACCGCGATGGTTTTCTATGGTACTTGGGGCATATTTCGTATCACACTTTTCAATATTGATGGAGGGTGCCTCATGAAGCGTGGGTTCTTTCACCGGATAAGGATGGTCAGTGGAGGTCAGGATAAATAATTATCACTACTTCATGAATTGGTTCACAAGACTTAATCAATTGGCACCTTCATCCAAAGGTCCCTTTCCATTTTTTCATTCCTTTGGATGTAGGACCTCATCCACCTAGGCTGAAGTTTTGGAGAAGTTGTTCACTTGTGATGTTTCTCTTAGAAATTTTTATTGGAGTGTTTCTTTGTATTTTTTGCATTAGGTTTTATCAATATCACTTCTTTCAGATCATTGATTCAAGGTGGTCAACCAACTACTCCACTGGTCAGGAAGGACCCATGGTCTTTCTCTTAAAAGTGTGGAGCCGCCTCCTAGAAGGAGTGGGTTTTTATACTATTGGTTAATAAAATTCAATGTGTGAGACTTTTATGGACATGAACAATCCCGCAAGGGATGAACTTGTGCATAAGAACAATTTGGACAAAGTTCTTGAGGATACCAACCAAGGGACCCCTGCCCAAGGGGATTCTTTTTCTTTTCCATTATTTGGAAACATTGGTTCCCCCTTGATGACCACTTTGAACATTCTTGGTTTGAATTTAGGATTATCAGTTTGGTTGTGGACCACTCTGAATGTACCTAATTCTCTTGATGCTTCTCAGATAAGAATTTTTTTTCATGGGCATCATATGGATGTTGATCCTTTACCTTCTTCATCCACAAAGTCTACTCCTTCTCCTTCTCCTTCTTCTAGTTAAATTATATATACTAGTAACCAAAAGTCTAAAAGGAAGAGGAATATGAAGAGTAAGAAGAAGAATCCATGAACCTCTACTAGTCACATTGGAGATATGTCAATAGATTCTGCAAGTCATGTTGGGGAAAAGCAACCAGCCACTGCGAGTCATGCTGGAAGCACGATTCCAAACACTATGACTCATACTAGCATTAGTTCACCAAGCTTTGTGAGTCATGTTGGAGATAGTTCAACAACCTCTGTGAGTCATGTTGATTACAAGCAACATGCCTCTGTGAGTCATGATGGGAGTGAAAGTCTAGTCACTAATAGTCATATTGGAGAAACTTCACCATCCTTTGACATTCATGTTGGAGATCAACACCTAGCCATTGCAAGTCATGTTGGGGGAAACCCACCAACCACTACAAGTCATGCTGGGGGAATTAATACTGTTGAGAACCCTAAACGAATATGATGTAAGCCCAAATTCCCTTGTAATATTTGCAAAGGAGATCACCTTACTCATTTGTGCCTTGCTATTGTTGTTGTATGAAGAGCATGATCCTTGTCTGAAGGCCCTTCTAGTTCTGCGTCGTCTTTGGATTCCCAACAATCTAATCAATATGTGGTTGATAAAGTGATAGAGTTGATTCAATCTTCGGTCGATCCCAGTCTTCTCTTAGAGAGTGACCGGTCTTCCAAAGTGGTCGAGATGACACAATCTTCAACTGAGTCCAGTCTTCTTTTAGGGAGTGATGCATCTTTCGATTATGTTTTTAGCATTTCTAGTTCAATACCTTTTGAACAAGGGGGTATTCAACTCTCTTCAAGTATGCTCCCTCCAAGTCCTACAATGGTTTCCTTTGATTGGAATGATATTATGGAGATTTTCCTTCCTTCTTCTTCGCCTTTCCAGATAACAATTCTGGTTGAATCTATGTTGAAAGGTGTTTGTCGATGTATTGTAGATGAAGGATCCCCTTCAAGTATTTTATCCTCCTCATCTTGGAAATATTTGGGTTCTCCCAAGATTGTGTTAGCTACCAGTGAGATTTTGTATTTCGATAGAAAACCTAGTGAATGTATAGGGATTATTCCTTAATTTACTATCATATTAGGTGGGAAGACTATTCTAGTCGATCTGTTAGTGGTGCTAGGCCCTTTAGACTTTAATATGATTCTTGGGAATGATTATATTTATGTTATGAAGGTTGTGGTGTCTATGCTATTTCATGTGATGCATTTCCCTCGTAATGGAAGCATTATCAATATTTCTCAAATTTCATATGAAAATCACCATCCTAGTTCAATTTCAACTCAGTTTTCCCCTTTGTGTGTTCCTAGTGTTCAAGTAAAATCTTCCCCACCATGGATGAATTATGTGGCATCTTATCCTCGATGTTTAATTATGAACAAAGATATTTAAAGTTATGTTCTCCTTCGTGAGACAAGTTCTCGGTAATTGATCACGTGTTTTATCTAATCGGTGTATGGGAGCCCTTAATTCCCCCTATTGGCCCGAGTAATTTGGAATTTTCTCTTGAGTCTCATATTATTATTTGTGATACCTCAAGCCCTAGTATTTATGTGCTATCGAGACCCGATTTCATGGATTTAGATTTAGATCACGTGTTTTTGACATCAAGACATCTATTCACATGGTTAGATTTGTACTACATCGAGATTGGTAAGAAAAACCTGGGTTGAGTCATTCACTCTGATATATACTTTACCTAGGTTGCGACAAAGTTTCTCTTGAATATTGACACATATACTATCACATAGATCCACTTTGTATTGGTTTGTGGCTATGTCTTGTTATCTCGTAGATCCACAGTGTATTTTTCATGGATATGATTAGGTCATGTCATGGAAGTATAGATACACGTTGTATGTTTAGTGGCTATACCTTTTTGTCAATATAATTATGGATCCACAGTGTATTCTATGGCAGCCATACCTGAAAAAGTCTTTATCACTCAAGCATATGTATGTCTGTCTTTGGTTTGAAACATGTCATAGTATTTGTTTGATGGTTGTGTGCATGTTTTTCCAACCTCTCTATGTCCATACCCTTTCTCTAAAAAGTCTACAAAGTAATTCAATCATCATTGTATTTTGACTTCGTACTTTGGGGGGCAATCTATTACACATCGAAATTACTCACTTCAATAGTGTCTCAAGTGTCGTCATTACAAGTGTTGTAAGTGTCACATATTGTCCGCAAGTGTCGCATCTGGACCACAAGTGTCACAAACATCATACTGCCATCATGCCTATGTCGTGCCTCTAATGACATCATAAAGACACTTAAGAAACCTCAAAGACTAGTCTTGAAGAAGATAAATCAATTGACAAGGAGTACAAGCCTTTTTCCACTGAAAAAACTACTTAAAAATGATTTTTGGAAGGAAGTGCTCCCCTACCCACTGTCAGGGAGCACTGATGCTCCCTAGCCTTCTTTGGGAGAGAGTTGAAATGCTTTGTGCACCCTTTTGGCAGTGCACTACCCTTCCTGAGTGAATTTTGGTTTGTTGAGAGAAATTAGGGAAGAATCCCCTCAATCTATGAAGTTGGTTGGGTTCAAATATGAGTTAAAGGCATGATATTAGGGAAGATCCACAACTAAAGGAGAGGAATCCTCAAATTATCCAAAATATCTCTCAAGTGGTTAGGTCTCTCCAAGCCTATATAAGGAGGCCTCTTCATGTTGAAAGGGGAGATGGAGATTGAGAATTACACCAAACTTATGATCCCATAAGTGAGATTCCATTGAAGAATAATCAGTTTAGATTACTTGAGCAAATGGGTTGGACAAGGAGAGCTGGAAGAAGTTGTCTCACTTTCTTCAGAGGATTGTAAGTACTCTTCATTTGTTCTCATTAATATACATACATGCTTGGCCTGTTTCTTTCAAATTTATGTTTGTTCCACATGAACTTGTCTTCAGTAGATAGATCTGTATTTGAGCTAATCTCAGTAGAATAGGAAACTTGTTGTATCTTTGTTTGCTTTTACAGGACCTATCAAGGAGCTTGGGATTGAAGCTCAACTTGGACTTTACAAGGAAAAACACCATTTAAAAAGGTACACTTTTCTTCTTTATCTTCATTCATTAGCTTAATTAGATCTAAAAGGATGTCAGTGACCAATGATATCACCCTTTCTATCTTGGTTTTAGGGGTCTAGATACCAAGAGGGAATCCACTTGTCCGCAGGAGGATTCACCTGTAACAAAAATTGGCGACTCCATTGGGGAGGAGATCTAATTTGTGTTTCCTTTCCTAGATCTTGTTTTGGCCATTTGACCACTTCTTGACCTTCTACATATTGTCTTTGATTCTTATATCTGATTGATTGGCTCTTGATTTCATCACCTTCAAGTTGATTGATTGATTTTTCTTGATTTTTTTACTTTCTGGGCATTTTTTTTGAAATTTTTAGAGGCCACCGCCCCCCTACTTTTTATTCCAGAGCGTTGGTGCTCCCTACTAGGATTACACAGAGCAGTGGAATGCTCTGGTGCCCCTTACACCAGAGTGCTGCCCCTTTTCTGTGCAAAATCCTTTAGGGTTTCCTTCTCTAAGGTTCACTTTTTGTTTTTGGAATTTGCTCAGAGTCTTATCATCTCAGTACATCCTTGATTTGGCCTTCAACACTCTGCTTTCTAATAATTGATCAACTTTTTTTTGGAATTTTGACATTTTTCTTCCTTACCTAGAAGTCACTCTTTGTCTTTGTTGATTTAGTGTCAACTTAGTGTTTTCTTCTCATTTATCTGATTGAGTGGAAGATTTTGTGAGGAAATTCAAAGGTCTATGCACCATTCCATTTGATCTTTGAGGTCGTCTTCCCAAGCAATTAAGTTTTGAGTGGTTTCTCTATTCTCCCTATATTTTCTTGGATTCTTCTTCGCATTGTATTGTCTTCCTTGAATTCTTGCATTTAAAGTAGCAGAATTGCATGTTTTTTGACATTTTGGGACATTGTGCATCTTAAATGATGAATGTTTTCTCCTTATCATAGCATAGCTTTCATAGAAATGAAAAGATTGCATATTCATCTCTTTTCATGACTTTCGAGTCGGTTAAAACACCATATTGTCCATGCCATTTTCCTTTTGAGTAACATCAGCTTTAAAAATCAAGCGCTAAACTAAAATTGATTAGACATTTTTACATTTTCTAGTAGCAAACCTACATTATATTAGTTGTAGGGATTTGTAATAGGTGTGAAATATAACTTTCCAAAGATGAAAAAAAACATAGGATATTGTGTTAGGGAGCAGTGAAATCCAATTGCTACATTTTGTCCTAGGAAGCCCTTCTCACACAAGGGTCAATCACGAGGTCACATTAAGACTAGTAGAGTTACCCACCCTACTTTGTTGGTCTTGGTGTAGATATGTCGCGTATTATGGGGGTCTCTTGAAGGTATACCCACAATGATCAGTGGAATCCATTCAAATTGATTTCAGGCTAGATACCCTACCCTTGCGTGTGGATCGGACTGTCGACTATTTCCCCAAGCATCACTGTTGTAGTTGGTAACCTTAGTGGCCTATCTCTTTAGGGTATTTACACAAGGTAACTATGGAGGGGAAAGTCTTCATGGTACCTGGAATTGACGTTGGCCATAATCACTCGGGCTCCTTGGAGGGTATACCCATGATTATGTGTGGGAGCTTGCACCAGGGTGTAAATTCGTTAAGTAGGTCGTCAACGTAACTTTTCCACCCACTCTATATAAGCCCATTCTTACTTTGTTCCCATGACATTGGATTTCATCACCAACTAGTGTACTCATTGTGAGAAGGTTTTGTTTGCTTTCTTGCTTACCAGATTTTTAGTGTGTGTTGTTTGTTCTCCCTAGCAGAATCTAGGTTGGATTTTTAATTTTATGGCATCAATTCCCAGAATTACCAATGAAGGAACCCCTTTTCCAGGGGAACCCTTTGTTTTTCCTTTTTACAGAAATGTTGGTCCTCCTTACATCGCTACTTTGATCCTTTCAGGTCTCACAATTGGGTTACTGGTATGGTGTTTTTCCACTCCGATAATCTCGAATGTAGGTGCTTCAAATGTAAGCACACCACCCACACATCAACCTCATGTCGACCTTTCTCCTTCTTCACCTATCAGGTCTCCTTCCATTTCTCCTTCTTTGCCTAGTGAAATATCTCAAGCGAGTAGACATATTGATAAGAAGAAGAAGAAATGAAAAGAGAAGAAGAACCAGAAAGGGACCAAGCCTCCAACTACATCAAATGTTGGATCCAAGAAACCAGCTATTGTTAATAGTACTGGGAGTGTTGATGAGGTCAATGATATTAAAATGAAGAATCTGAAACCCAAATTCCCTTGCAGTCTTTGTAAGTGTGACCATTTTCTAAGGGATTTCCCTGGTATTCCCAAGGTCTTAGAATTATGGTCCTCCACATCATCGGCCCCTACTGGTCATGCCAATGATACCCCGTCAACTAGTGACATTAAGGTTGGTAATAATAAGACAATTGTCAAATTCCCTTGTATGTTATGCAAAGGTGATCATTATTGTCACCTTTGTCCTTTCATGGACAAGGCTTCTTCTCTTTTGGAAAAACTTCAACTTCAAAAAATTTATCGTAAGATTTCTCCCAACCCATCGTTAGTTGATTAACTGGGCAATGTGGTTCCATCCCCGGTCAATCCGGTTGATCAATTGGTCAATATAGTTTCATCCTCGGTTGAACCACTCACCAAAGTAGATGATCCTACTATGTCATCGATCAGCCGCACTTTTCATATGGAAAGTGAAACCCAAGTGACTGATCCAGTCCCATCATTGGTTAGTCCCACCCTTCATTTGAAGAGTGTCAAAGTGGTCGACCTGACTTCTCCCTCAGTCGATCCCACTCCTCATTTGAGAAGTGTCAAAGTGGTTGCTCTGGTTACTTCATCAGTCGATCCCACTCCTCCTCTGATGAGTGATAAAGTGACTGATCCAGTTCCTTCCTCGATCAGTCTCACCCTTCATCCGAAGACTGCCAAAGTGGTTTCTCTGGTGAATTCATCAGTAAATCCCACTCTTCCTCTGATGAGTGCCAAAGTGGTTGCTCTGGTGACATCATCGGTCAATACCACTCTTCCTCTGATGAGTGCCAAAGTGGTTCCTCTGGTTAGATCATTGGTCAATCCCACTCTTCCTCTGAAGAGTTCTAAAGTGGTCGATCTGATCTCATCATCAATCTTTCCTACTCTCCCGCTGGAGAGTAAACTCTATTATGCCCACGTTTTTCTCATTGAAACAGGATCTATTGTGCCGAGGGGCATTCCTCCTTATCCTGTAAAAACCCCTCCAAGTAATGAAGATATCCTTTTTGATTGGGGTGTGCTAACTGGACCTCGTCTTCCCTCTCACGTGCCTTTCAAGATTACAGTAAAATTTTGTGGTCGGGACATTCCTTATGCACTGACAGATGAAGGTTCGTCCGTTAGTATTTTTTCCTCTATTGCTTGGAAAGATTTGGGTTATCCTAAGCTTGTGCTAGTTACCCAGACTCTGTTCACTTTCAAAAGAAGAACCAGTCACCCTTTAGGGATCCTTCCTTAGTTTTTGGTAACTTTGGGAGGAAAAATAGTCTTTATTGATGTTATGGTAGTCCAGGACCCCTTGGATTTCGATTTACTCCTTGGTCAAGATTATGTCTATGCCATGAAAGCTATTGTGTCCACTCTTTTTCATGTGATATATTTCTCACACGATGGAAGAATGGTGACTATTGATCAACTTTTGTTTGTTGGCCCTAACTTCACCATCAACCTAATAGCCTCCCTAACTGGGTCTTATATGCAGTCGATATCACCCCTTCCACAGGTCATTTATGTGGCGTTGTCTCCCATGACTTCAACCTCTGATGATTTGGATCTGGTAGTTGACATGGTGATCTCTTTGGTAGGGATATTGGAGTCATATCTCCTTATCCTTGACGAGACCCTCGACATGTGTTCCTTCCATAGCATTCTTCTTCCATCCAATGAAGATCTGTTGGAAACCATGACTGAGTTTTGTCAATTGACATGTTTTCCTTCCGAAGAATTATCCTCTTGGAAGCCATGATCAAGAAGAGGTCATGAGCATAGTTTCTCTTCTCTTTGGCAAGCTCGTTAAAAAATGAAATAGAGGCTACGAGCATAGTTTCTCTTCTCTATGAAAAACTCGTTAAAAAATGAAAGAGAGGCTATAAGCATAGTTTTTCCTCTCTGTAGCAAGCTCGTTAAAAAAGAAACATAAATTTTGGGATTGAACCCAGAGCCTTGAGCATAGTCCTTTTCTTGTGTCAAGCTTGTTAAAAAATGAAACAGTCACCTCTCCCGTCAGGTCAAGTCTTTCGCCAGATCTCGTAGATGTAGAGTCGCGTCTTTCATTAGGTCTCATATTTGAACCTTCATTTCATCCACCTGTATCCTTTTTCTCCATATAGTATAGAAATTGGTGACAAACTCAAATTCGGTGAATGAATTGAAGCTTGGGGGGGCATGTCTCTAGCGTTTGATGATCATTCTGGAGTTAAGCCACTAGCTTTCAAGATGGGGGCAGAGTATCAAGCTTAGTCTTTGTTCTTTCTCACACTCGTAAAAAAATGAGAATGTAACTGAACAACCTTTTATATATTTTTAGGGCTCGCATGGATATATGAAAAAGGAACCCCTTGGAGTCGTCTTTAAGCTCTTTTCAGACTCTCTAAACATGAAAATATTATCAAGTGATCTTGCTTCCTTTCCCACTCGTTAAAATGTTTGAAAGGGCATCTTTTGAGTGATAATTTATCTCTTTTTCGGCCTCATGAGACTAATATTAAGAAAAAGGACCACATTGGAGTCATCTTTAAGTCATTTTCAAACTCTCTAAATATGAAAAACAACTGAGTTTACCTTCTCTAGACTCGTTAAATGATCATACATTGAAGGGCCCATATGGGATCAAACCCTTACTTCTTCCAGTTCATTAAACAAAGGAAGAGGAACTTACCGAAGGTGAGTTATATTGAGCATGTTTTACCCTCCTCGAGATCGTTAAAATACAAATAGGTACTTGTCTATCTGGATGGAGGAAAAATTGAAAGAAGTAAGCCAAGCAGTTTTTGAGAACTTCACTAGTGACCTTACAGTCACCCTTGAAAACATAATTTTATCTTTGCACGCATTTCAATTTGCTGAACCTCTGCACTGAACCAATCCTTTGAGTTTCCTTACTCCTTTGGGTCACCCGACGTAAGTCATAGTATCCATTGCATTATCAAGTTTTGGTCCCTGTCAAGTTTTTGCTGTCATGCCTCAGTGTTCAAGGGAAGTATCTACCTCGAGAGTCAGCCATCAAAAATAGCCTGTTTCAATACCTGTGTCAGTCCATGTTCATTTGATCCACCAATCACATCTATGTGTCCATTTCATGTCATTGATGTGGGATACATCAAGGCCCTCCTTCAACGAGTCTATTCCTATCGACTTCAACACATTATCCAGGAGCTAGACTTAGAAACCAATTAGTACTTTGGGACCTGCATGCCTCAATGGCAAGCCTCCTCATGTCCAAAAATAGGTTTACATCATTGACCTCTGATCGGATGATTCCATGGATGTTCGACTTTAGTTCATATATTCACATTCACTCGAATGTACTAGGGTACCTTGGGAATCATTGACATCAATAGTGATTTCCCTCATGCTTATTAACGGTTTACATCATTGACCGATAATCAAGTGGTTTTTTCCATGTTTGACATCAGGACATCTATTCACATGGTTATATTCATACTACATCAAGATTGGTAAGAAGACCCTGGGTTGAGTCATTCACCCTGATATATACTTTACCCAGGTTGTGACAGAGTTTCCTTTGAATATTGAAACATATATTGTCACATAGATCCACGTTGTATTGGTCCATGGCTATGTCTTGTTATCTTGTAGATCCACAGTGTATTTTTTGTGGCTACGATCAGTTCATGTCATGGAAGTATAGATCCACTTTGTATGTTTAGTGGTTATACATTTTTGTCAATATAATTATGGATCTGCAGTGTATTCTATGACGGCCATACCTGAAAAAGTCTTTATCACTCAAGCATAGGTATGCCTGCCTTGGGTTTGAAACATGTCATAATATTTGTTTGATGTTTGTGTGCAAATTTTTATAGCTTCTCTGCATCCATACCATTTCTCTAAAAATTCTACAAAGTACTTTAGTCATCATCATCTTCTGACTTCGCACTTTGGGGGGCAATCTATTACACAAAAAAATTACTCACTTCAATAGTGTCACACGTGTCGTCATTACAAGTGTTTTAAGTGTCACATCTTGTCTGCAAGTGTAGCATCTGGACCAGAAGTGTCACAAACATCATATTGTCATATTGCCTATGTCGTGCCTCTAAAGACACTTAAGACACTTAAAGACACTTAAGACACTTAAATACACTTAAAGACATTGTAAAGACACTTAAGACACCTCAAAGACTAGTCTTGAAGAAGAGATATCAATTGACAAGGAGTATAAGCCTTTTGCCACTGAAAAAACTACTTAAAAATGATTTTTGGAAGGCATCACTCCCCTAACCACTGTTAGGGAGCGTCGACGCTCCCTATAATTTTTTTGGGGGAGCGTTGTAACACTCTGTGCACCCTTTTGAGGGAGCGCTACCCTTCCTGAGCGAATTTTGGTTTGTTGAGAGAAATCAGGGAAGAATCCCCCCAATCTCTGAAGTTGGTTGGATTCGAATATGATTTCAAGGCATGATATTAGGGAAGATCCACAACTGAAGGAGAGGAATCCTCAACTTATCCCAAATATCTCTCAAGTGGTTAGGTCTCTCCAAGCCTATATAAGGAGGCCTCTTCATGGTGAAAGGGGATATGGAGATTGAGAATTACACCAAAATTATGATCCCATAAGTGAGATGCCATTGAAGCATAATTAGTGTAGATTACTTGAGAAAAGGGGTTGGACAAGGAGAGTTGGAAGAAGCTGTTGCACCTTCATCAGAGGATTGGAAGTACTCTTCATTTGTTCTCATTAATATACATGCATGCTTGGCTTGTTTCTTTCAATTTTATATTTGTTACACATGAAATTGTCTTTAGTAGATAGATCTGTATTTGATCTAATATCATTAGAATAGGAAGCTTATTGTATCTTTGTTTGTTCTACAAGACCTATCAAGGAGCTTGAGATTGAAGCTCAACTTGGACTTTGCGAGGACAACCACCATTTAAAAAGGTACACTTTTCTTCTTCCTCTTCATTCATTAGCTTAATTAGATCTAAAAGGATGTTAGTGACCAATGATAAAACCCTTTCTGTCTTGGTTTTAGGGGTCTAGATATCAAGAGGTAATTCGCTTGTCTGTAGGAGGTTTCACCTGTAATGGTAATCCATGTGATAGAACCTACCATTCATGGGTTTCCTGGTTAGAACCTTGTTTGTAGTTTGGCACCCATGCTGAAATACTTTCATAGGCTCGGGAGCCCCATTTATTCTCTTCCTAACTTTGCGTTGAAGATACATATCTTCTTCTCAATATTTTTCTAACATATTATGCTACTTATGTCAACACTTTTTGTATTCTTCACCAGGTATGGTGTTTTTTTACTAGCATGTAGAGTAGGTCCCATTCCTCCTACATTGATGCGTTTATCCATATCATTCACATATATGGCTTATGGTCCACTCAATCCATTCACGTCATCATACTTTCAAAATCCTTTAAAGGTATATTTTACCAATGGTAGAGCTTACCTCTTCATGGGTGTCATAGTTAGTCCCTCACTAGCATTTTTGACACCTATGCTGCAATTGTTCAAGTAGGCTCAAAAGCCCTATTTAGTCCTGCCATGTATTTGCATTGAGGCCTCATGAATTCCTCTCAGTATCTTGTTGGCTCACCTACCCACGAGGATTCCAAAATTTTTTTGAGCTTTAATTGCATTGAGTATTAACCACTCACACTTATTGGCCTAATGTTATAACCCTAAACTACACCAGACATGCATACCTGGCATCGAGCCATATTACTTGCTATCTTTTCCAAACCATCACTGAACAACTCTTCTAAAAACCATTTTTTTGAAGGTGTACGTGCCCTACACCACTACTTCTCGTGTACACACGCTTGCTGCATCACTACAGCTCGCGTACACTCACAAAAAATTGCATTGAAAAGGGATACAGGTTTCCAGACCGTTACTTAATCAGTTGACCGCCCATAGCCAGTCACCCCAACCGTTACTATCTCTTTTGGCCTATAAAAGAAGGTGTTGGGGCCCCATTCCAAAGGGAAGCACGAGAGCATAGAAACTTTGCCCATTTCAATATTCCCCCTTTTCCCCAATATTTTGCAACAACATTGTGAGTTTGAGCGAGAATTCATTTTTCCTCCTTTGCAAATCCTTGCCATTTCCATAGAGAGAACTGAAGAGGAGAAGAATACATGGAAGTAGTTGGTGCATGGTGAAGAGGATCCAAAGAATGAGTTCAAGGAGCAGTGTTGGTCTCATGTTGTAAACGACTTTTGTGAGATTAATATAAAGAAGTACTTTTTCCGTCCTGCCAAATGACGTCTTAAATCTTTATGATTTGTTTACATGTCTTGGTTATGATGTCCAACCCACTAATCCATATGTAGAATGCATGCTTGTAGTTTCTTGTTTATCTTTTGGTGAATGTAGGTTATCGTTGGGAGGAGACTTGTAGTCGGGAAACAATCAAGCACAAAGGGATTGACACCAGATGCGGAGTTTAAGGTATGCCTACCAAATCCCTATACTTTGTCTTTTATGCATGATTGTGGGGTAATGTCAGGATAGTTGATAAAAAGTAGGAGACTTTATACGGTTAGCTCTGCCTGCACTTTAGAACCCTGGTGTAGTCTGTAGAGGGGTTTTCTCACTATAACAGAATTGGCAACCGTACTGGAGAAGCCTCTAGGTTCTTTGGGGATATTTCTTTGGGTGTTTTTGAATCAATTTACTCACTGTTTTTGAGTTTATGTAAGATTATGTGTCTTTAAGGGATTCTGGTCTTCCATACCAGTACTCCCTGCCTATTCTTGACTGTTGGTTTTCACTTTTTTGAGATTTTGCAGAGGTGTGCGCGACCTGTAGTGGGCCTGCACGCATGCATACGTGCCCTGCCTTTAGACAACCCACATACATACGTAGGCTGCTGAAGTGTTAGTAGCGTGCCTATGTTGAAAATTTGTTTTGAAGAGGTAGTCATCCTCTTCCCTTTCAGAAGTTACACTTCTCATGGGTTTTCGTGATCTATCCCCGGTCTCTGTTTTAGTAGTCTTTAGCCTAGGTCTGACCTCAACATTGATTTCTTTTCATCAAAAGATTTCTTTTGTTTTCTTTAATAGGGTTTTTAGACAAGTTTGTGAGTCTAGTTTGATCTGCCTGTTTGGTATTGTCAGTGATTCCCTACAATATGAGATTGGGCCATAAGTTATTTCTTGGTCTTGACTTGTCGTCATTTTTCCCTTTTTTTCTTTAGAAGAAAATAAAAGAATTCATTTTCAAATTTCTTGTTTTGAAGCCTGAAACAATAAAAAAAAAAACTTTCATTTCTTTGTTTGGTAAAGTAGTTTAGGTTAGTTTCTTCATTTACCAAGGAAAAAGAAAGTTTTCTTAAGTTATTTACTTGAATTATTAGGACATTAAGTATCTCGTAGTCGAGCAAAATCTTGTTTTAGGTTTTTCTTTTCAAATATATGAGAAAATTAGTTATGAAAAGTTTGGTGAAAGACTTTTAAAGTGACAAATTTTTATTTGTGAAGAAGGAGTAGTTTGTTTCCAGTATCATCGTATGCCCTTGTCTTTCATCTCTTAAAGAACATCACTGGTTTCACTTCCGTTCCCTTTGAATTAAGACAACCACTAAAATTAATGATTAATTAAAAGTTATTAGACTTTTTGTTTGTAGGGTCCATCAATTTAGTCTAGGATAGAGCCTTGATTTAGGATTGGAGAGGAAACTCTTCAAGGATGCAAAAACAAACATAAGAGTTTGTGCTAGGGAGTGCTTGAAAGTCCAGTAATTGTGAAAGTTATCTGGGACCCCGCTCTAACATAGGGGCTAAAAACAAGGTCATGTGCAGAAAGGTAGTGGAGATAACCCCTCCAAAGCCAAACCAAGCGTAGTGGGGAATGCATATAGAGGGATTATCTTCGGATTCCATTGATAGAATTTGCCATAGAGCTTCATGGGTCTCGAATCCATTTGAGGTCCTCAGTTGTCTTCCAGAACACTTTCTTTCAATACCCTTGATAGTTTTTGGGCTTGATACCCTTCTCATTGCGGTCCATCCGATTGTCGACTGTACCTACCTGGTGATTGTTCGTGCGCTGACAACCTAGTTGCTTTTATCTTAGTGACTTACATAGGTGACTGCGGGGGTATACCATGGTACCTAGGGTAGAGATCGGGCCACGCTTTGCAGAGTATACTCGGAGGGTGCTTCCATATTTGAGTTGCACTTGCACCGGTAAGTTGATCTAGTGTTTCCTTGTGTAACTGTTATTCCAACTAGCTAGTGATCTGCTTGTCTTCTCTCATAAGAGATTTTTCTAGTGTGTGTTGTTTTATAAAACGTTAATAGAAATCCCTAGTGTGTCATTGATATTCTCACACCATGGAGGATTAGGAGCTTCGCCAGTCACGAAGGCTCAGTCACGAAGGCTTCTTGGCCTTCCACCAGTTAATCTAGAGCCACCCATGCCACCACTAAGGCAAAGAATAGACCAGCAAGGGTCTTTTGAGGTGACTGGGCCACAGGAAATTGAGCCCAACCCATCTCTGAGATGAGAAACTTTGATTCTGGAGGGACAAACCCTTTCCAACCTTAGACAGGAAGCTCTTGGTCCATATAACCCTTTGATCATTGATCTATCGGTGCCCATTGTCATACAGGTTAAACCTTACAAGCATCAGGTAGTGTCACAAGCAGCGATGGAGACAAATGTCACTACTTCTTCAGGGAATTCTCATACTCCCTCTACAACTGTCACCACAAGGGGTTTTCCACCTCCTAACCAACCATCATCAGTCCGAATCACCATGGTCTCAACCGCGTCTACCTCAGGCAATGGTCTGATTTTGTCTATGGCAGTGATCACTGCTACTTTCACCCAAAGTGTGACATGCCCTCTGTTCTCATATGGGATGCCTGGATTCGATACAAACTCTGTCCTTTCGTACTCCACTCTATAGACTTTAGGTATGGGGGCAGGGAGCTCTAACTCTCCTCTGTAAGGATCCATGGGGGGTGTTAGCGACATTAATTTTCTCGAGCCTGAGAGTATCCAGGTCTGTAGGTTGCAAAAAGAACACCCAAGCGTAGCACGTAAAGTCCCATTTCGGGCTAAAAATCAAGTGAGCGGGTGAAATTACGATGTCAATGGCCCGGATTCATCCATAAGAACAGACCAACGGTCATCGGTATTTTGGGGCTACCAAGTTAACCGATATATAGCGTCAGAGAAAGCACCTATATTTCAAGACCAAATCTGGGTCGTCCGATCCAGCGACACATAGTGCAATATCTAGTCACATTGGCATACCGACATTCAGAATTTTGAAGGGTAAAAGTTGTCATATCACATCTCGAAACCCTGAACCCCAAAGTGTCGAAAGTGCCCATAGTCCGGCCCGCAATATCGCGAAACAGTCTCAGTCGTTCATCCAAAGAGGGCACCTGGTGCGCGATTAGGCTCTTCGCCTTTTCACCCATCGCGATTTCAAGGTGCAAGGAACAACTCCATCATATTCCCAATGCGCGAGGTGCTGGGAGCGTCCAGGACCTGAGCCCACAACATCACCGATTAAGTTCAGGACCGTCAGATCTGAGAGGGATGCGTGGTGCCCAATTAAGCCATCTTGGCATTTCACTCATCGCAACTATGAATAAGCAAGGATTAATTCCTTCCATTCGCGAACGCCGAAAGCGTTTTGGGAATAGACACAGGGTCATAGCCCGTGGTCACTTGGGGAAGAAAGGAGCTATGCAAAAAAGGCTAAAGGCGATGGGTCTAGTCACCGAAAGGATCATCGTAATCTCCATGCACCATCTGATTCAACCTCGATCTTGGTTTTTGCTTGGAGTAAATGAATATGAGAAGGGGTGGTTGAAACCTCTCCTCAGGAATTAAGTGCAAGGTATGGATAATCTGGCAAGAGGTCTGCTCGAGAGGGTCCTGTGTACCCATTTTTCCAAAGAAGCCATGCTGAGTCCTCGAACAGCCGGAGGAGGTTTGCACACGCTAGCTCGACACTTAATGGCTCAGCTACTCCCCTTGCAAGAGCCATGAGCAGTTAAGGGGGCATCTGACAAAGAATACCCATCTGAATTTGGCTGAAGGGACACCAAGCCTTGGATGACTGAGAACGCCGATGTTAGGTGATTTTCTTTGAGTATATAAACTCAGTCTTTGTATTTTGTAAATCATCGATGGTTGAGCAAGGCTCCCGGTGGTAAAACTTTAATGAAGCATTGTTATTCTAGTTATGCATGGACTCTTGAGACTTCTTGTCTTATGAATGTCAATTTCTTTCACGTCTTTGTTTACATTGTGTTAGAACGACTCAGAATTGCAGAATCCAGTCGAGTTGTAACTATTATAGGATGATGTAGATTGGATCACTGTAACAATTGCATTGTTTCTAATCGATCCTTGTGATTTTCTTAAATGCTAAACGACTTGGAATTGGAGAATCCAGTCAAGTCCCCCTTTCAGTTTCTCGAAGCCCTGAACCAGAGGATCTCGCATTCAGAGTTTTTCTTCTACAAATTACCGAAAGGCCTGTTGCCTGAGGTAGCTTGTCCACTCCTCTCACCAAGTCTTCAACCTTCTCATTTTCAAATCAAACCCACTGACTGAAGTTAGATCTAGACCTCCTTTGTTCCTTACGTGCCGGATCTAGTCCCTAAGTTAGAGTGATATCTTCATGAGCCTCTACCCATTTGATCACCCATTAAAAACTACCGTGACATAAAACTGATGGGCGTCGGGCTCTGCTCCTGCTGCAATCCAGGAGTGACTTCCGTCGCCAACATTTCTAGCGCCGTTGTCGAGGAAGAAGTTGAAAATTTTCCCCGAGATTGAACAACATTAAGCCTCTGGTTCTGAAGGTGCATTAGGTATCAAAGCCTTTGAAGATTGCAACTGTGCACCTAGCAACTCCATTGTGACGACTCCACTGTGGCGAGCATGTTGTATCAATTGTGGCTTTCAGAGGCAGGCACACATGGTCCCATCCATAGCTTCCTCTAGCTACACTTGAAATTGATCTGGAGGTGGTTCTCGGAAAAGGAAAGGCCTCTGAAGGAGAAGCTCTCGCCGTCGAACCAGGTAATCCACCATCTCCTTTTGTAGGAACTCCATTCTCTCCTCCTCAGTTTTCTAGCAGACCGCTTTCTGAAGTTTCTCGTTTCCTGAATTTTGGGAGTGTTCCTATTGAGGTTTCCCCCCCTGGTTTGGGATTAGAGGGAGAAATCCCTGTCACTCCCCTCTCCCCTGAATATGTACCTTGGCGTAGACCCAGGACCATTGAATATTTCCCCACTCCTATCTCTACCGCTCCTCCTTTTTTTACTATTGCCCCTTCTGCACAAAGAGAAGCATCCACCGGCTTAAGCTCGCTAGCCTTCTCCCTTAATCCCCTATTGTTTCCCACTCCCCTCAAAATATCATCCCTAGCATCCCCTTTTCGGCCTCCTTCTCCTCCGAGTTTCCCTCCACCTAATAGCCCTATGGTAGGAGAAAATCCCCCTATGACCAGAATGGAGGCCATTATAGCCACTAGGTATGCGCCCCTTGTGTTACCTCAGCCTCTCAATTCCCTCCCAGCAGATGGTTACCTCAAGCAGTTGTCCAAGTTTACAGGCAAGGGGGACATCACTGCAGAAGAACACCTAGAAGCCTTTTACAATTTTACAGATGATAATGTTATCATGCATGCAGACGTATGGATGAGGATTTTTGTCCATGGCCTTCAAGGCGAGGCTAGAAAATGGTTCAAGGACCCGCCTCCTGGATCCATTGATGGGATCGAAGCTTTGGATAGTGTCTTTTTGAGACATCGGGGAGATAAAAAAGACTTCATGTATTACATGACAGAGTTTGGGTCTTTGAAGAGGAAAGAAGGGGAGTATGTCTCTGACTTCTCCAAGAGATTCAATAAAATGTAAAATAAAATCCCTACTGAGATAAAACCCTCCGAAGCCTCTGCAAATATCACTTATGCTAGCACCTTTGACCCCTATTTCTGCCTCCTACTGAGAGAGAGAAGATCCACTACTCTGGCCCACATGCAGGATGCAGCCGTGGAGGTAGAATCTAACATATTGGTCGTTGACCGACTCAGGAACATTGCTGGTAGAAACATATCTAGGCAGAGGCATGAAGCTTCCCCATCCAGTCCCTCTCCCCTTCCCCTTCATCCAGATGAGACAACTAGAGTACTAAAATCACTTTCTACCAGAATGGAAAGATGGGAGTTAGAAGGGAAGCCCATGTACAAAAATCCCCAGAATACTGATGGTAGAGGTTTCAGGAGACCTAATAACAATGGACCACAAGATTTCTCAAGGGAACCAAAGGGGAAAGATAGGGAAGATCAAAGGATCCAAACCCCTCTCCAAAATAACCTGGTTACTCATGAGGGAGGGGAGGAGATAGACGAGTTTGACCCTGAGATTCACTGTGTTGAAGAAGCTCCTCCTTTTCCCCATTTGACTCAATCTGTATATGAAGAATTCCTGATGAGCATTCAAATTCATGAGTTAGGTAAAGGAGAAAAGGCCAGTCACACCGCTAACAGATACAATCTTAGGTCAAGAAAGAAAGAAGGAGACTTTGACAGCCAAGACCAACCCCTCATAGCAAAAAGGCCTACTAAGTCTGCAACAACCACTACTAAAGAAAATAAAGCTCAGAATGCTTCACCGACAGTCAAAGAACCTGTCTCTGAGGTAAGGGAAGATCCTAAGCTGATTTCCTCCTTTAATTTTGAGCATGAAATTCAAAAGATCAGAATTCCCATCCCCCTCTCTACGCTAGTTAAAAATGAAGACTTCAAAAGGTCCCTCTCCAAGCTGCTACAATCTGATTCTCCCCAACCTCCCTCCGACTCAGTGAATCTCCAAGATGAAAAGCCAGCAGTTGTCCTAGGGCCCATGGTAGAATATAGAGATGATTCATCCCCTCCCTTCTACACATCCCTGAACATACATGATAAAGTGATGCATAACTGCCTCATGGATTCAGGGGCTTCCCATAACCTTATGCCCAAAATAGTAATGGAAGAATTGGGACTGAAGGTGAAAAAAAATTATCATGATTTGTATTCTTTCGATTCAAGGAGAGTGTAGTGTCTAGGAGTCATCAAAGACCTGGTGGTTTCTTTGTTTCACCTGCCCATGAAGAATGTGGTCATGGATATTGTGGTAGCTGACGTTCCCCCCAAGTTTGGCATGTTGTTGTCAAGGTCTTGGATTAAACGACTTGGAGGAATGTTACATATGGATCTCACATATGCCACCATTCCGGTCTTTGGAGGGGAACATAGGAGGTTGTACAGAGAATCCCAGCTAGCCTATATTGTCAGTGATGAAGAAAACCCCATTAATCACCCCATCTTTGCACTTGACACCAATTTAGGGTCTAGTTTGTTACAGATCACTGGAACTCTTGAGGTCCCTTTACAGATAAGAAAGTAGCCCATTCTTAATCAGCAGATACCTCCTCCAACCACCTCTATTTGGAAGATGTTCTTTGATGGAGCTTCCTCCAGTATAGGCACAGGCATTGGAGTGATTTTCATATTGCCTTGTCAAGAGACCATATCCTTGTCATACAAGATGGAATTTGAAACTACCAACAATGTGGCGGAATATGAAGCTCTTGTTCTGGGTATGAGGGCTGCAAAAGAAATGGGAATTAAGGAGGTGTTAGTGTTTGGAGATGCAGAATTGATAATCCAACAGGTCAGGAATGTTTAGTGGGCCAAGCATCCTCGGCTCAGGAGTTACAGAAACAAGGTATGGGACCTGATTGATAATTTCTTCTCAGATTTCAACATTACTTTTATCCCAAGGGAAGAAAATACCTCGGTCGACTCCTTAGCGGTTTTGGCTAGTCTGTTCAGGATCCCTCTGCCGCCGAAGATCCATGGTGAGGTTGAAATAAGATACAGGCCATCCATCCCGAACAATGTAAAGCATTGGGAGGTATTCGAGGATGATCTTGAAATAAAAAAATTTCTTCAGTCCGTCGATCAGTTTTCGGCATTACACATTGATCAGGATCCTGATCTCGAAGGTGACCCTCCCTCTGAGGTATTCTTGAATAAGATCGTTAATAACCAGATTATTCAGCTGCCTAGCAATCACATTCCAAGGGGACTAGTCCCTTTAGAAATATTGTTCGACAAGAATGATGTGGCAGTAAAGGGTGGTGTTTCAAATAAAGATGTTGATACAACCAAATGCAACATTGGCACACAGGAGGAGCCTAAGTTTATTAAATTATCAAGCAGCCTAACCAGTGAACAGAGGGCAGAATATACTGAGTTATTAAAGGAATTTGTTGATGTGTTTGCATGGGCCTATGAGGACCTCAAGACTTTTGAAACATCTGTAATTGAGCACAAGATCCCATTGAAAGAAGAGGCTAAGCCATTCAGGCAAAAGTTGAGACAGATAAATCCCATGTTGCTATCTGTCATGGAGAAAGAAGTGAAGAAATTGCTAGATGCCCAAATCATCATCCCCTTGAGATATTCCGAATGGGTGGCCAATTTGGTCCCAGTAAGGAAGAAAAGTGGAGAAATCAGACTCTGTGTTTATTTCAGGAATCTGAACAGGAGCTCAAGGAAAGACAATTACCCCCTGCCCAATATGGAACAAATACTGCAGAGGGTAACTGGTGCATCTAGGATATCCATGATTGATGGATTTTCTGGCTACAATCAGATATTAGTCATACCTGAGGACAGAGAAAAAACGACCTTCACCACTCCTTGGGGCACATTCATGTATGCCAAAATGCCTTTTGGATTGATGAATGCAGGGGAAACATTTCAACGAGCCATGGGCATATCCTTCATCGGGGAGAAAGATAAGTTTGTGGTGATCTATCTGGATGACATAAAAATCTTCTTTAGGTCTGACAGAGAGCACTGCGGTCATCTGAGAAAAGTTTTTTTGAAGTGTCGGAGGTTTGGCCTATCCTTAAATCCTAGAAAATATTTGTTTTCTATGAAGGAGGGGAAGCTATTAGGCCATATAGTATCAGAAGAAGGAGTGAGGGTTGATCCTAGTAGGGTAGAGGCAATTCAAACTTCGTCACTTCTTAGATCCAGGAAGGAAGTTCAAGCCTTTTTATGGAAGATTAATTTCTTGAGGAGATTCGTCTCAAATTTTGCTGAGTTGGTGAAACATATCATAGCCATGCTCAGGAAGTGAAATGAAGTTAAATGGACCGCTGAACCCAGGGAAATTTTATCCAGATAAAAAGGGCATTGACTGAGGTACCTGTGCTGATCAGTCCTGACTATTCCAAAGAGTTCCTAATTTTCTCTTTTGCTTCTTTCGATACAGTAGCAGTGGTCTTGTTGCAGAAAAATGAGGACGGGAGAGAACAACCCATTGCCTTTTTTAGAAAGGCATTAAGAGATGTGGAGATCAGGTATGAAATCATGGAAAAAAAGACCTATGCCTTAGTAAAATCTCTCAAATATTTCAGAGTCTATGTCCTGCACTCAAAGGTGACCGCATACGTTCCTTCAGCCTTTGTGAAGGACATCCTTATGAAACCCGACATAGATGGGAGAAGAGGTAAGTGGATTGCCAGGATCCTAGAGTTTGATCTGGAGATCAAACCCACTAAGTTGATAAAGGGGCAGGGTTTAGCCAAGCTCCTGGCTGAATCCAATTGCAAAGCCTTGGGGATTAGCTTCATCAACGCCTGTTCAGAAAACCCACAAGTTGAGTCGCCCAATAAGAATTCTCAGGGTGCCTTATCACTAGCAGCATGCACCTGGTATAAGGATATCTTGTACTTTTTGCAAGAATTGAAGCCTCCTGATGGAATGGGAAAAAGAAAGGTGAGATCTTTAAATCTCAAGGTGGTCAGGTATTGCCTCATTGACCAAGCCTTGTATTGGAAAGATCCTCTAGGGGTATTTTTAAGATGCCTGGACCCGCAATAAGCCCATAAAGTTATATTTGATTTCCATAATGACCTTTGCGGGGGGCATCATTTCTGGAATACCACAACTCATAAGATCCTCAGGGCTGAATATTATTGGCCTACTTTATTCGCTGATGTCTACAGAGAAATCAGAGCTTGCATCAAATGCCAAAAGTTCTCAGGAAAACAACAGCTCAAATCACTACCATTAAAGCCTATAGTATCTTCGACACCTTTTCAGCAGTGGGGGTTGGACTTCATTGGAGAAATTCATCCTCCCTCAAGTGGTCAACACAGATGGATCCTGACTATGACAGACTATTTCACCAAATGGATAGAAGCTACCCCTACAAGGAGTACTTCTCACAAAGTAATTATCAGCTTCCTGGAGGATATCATAGCCAGATTTGGCTGTCCCAGCAAAATCGTCACCGACAATGCCACCTCTTTTAGGTCTGAGCCTTTGGTCAAGTTCTGTGAACAGTTTGAGATTTCGCTGATCCACTCTACTCACTATTATCCTCAAGGAAATGGACTGGCGGAGTCTTCCAATAAAAGTCTGATCAAGATCATTAAAAATTTATTGGAAGACAATAAAAGGGCCTGGGATTCAAAGCTCAAATTTTCTCTATGGGCCAACCGGGTGACAATAAAGAAGTCCCTGGGCATCTCACCTTTCCAACTTGTTTATGGAACATAAGTTGTTTTCCCTACCCAACTCGCTTTATCTGTGGCAAAATTTCTCCAGGACCTTGAAGGAGAGCCTAACCATATGATTAGAAGGATTCATCAGATGGTGGAAGTACAACAGATCAGGGAGTAGGCCATGAACAGGGCCTACCATCATCAACAAAATATTCGACAAACCTTTGACAGGAAGAGAAAAAAGAAATCTTTCAAGATGGGTGATCTGGTGCTCAAATGGGATGCACCCAGGCAGGATAGGGTCAAACACAGTAAGTTCAATGCCCTCTGGTTTGGGCCTCTCAAGATCTCTGAGGTATTTTCAAACAACACTTACAGGTTGCAGGGTTTGGAAGGCGAAGAAGTTTTTGATGGCCCAGTAAATGGGCATTTCTTAAAAAAATGTTTTTTGTAAGCCGCAGGCGGCTTCTTTGGTTTTGTAAATATTGTTTTATGTTTTCTGTTTTCGGCTTAATAAATGACTCCATAGCCCAACAACAAGGCACTGGATCTACAAAAAGAGTCCTTAGAGCATCGCAGGGATGAATATATCCCCCATGGAGCCTAATGTTAGCGACATTACTTGTCTCAGGCCTGAGAGTATCCAGTTCTGCAGGTTGCAAAAAGAACGCCCAAGCGTAGCACGTAAAGTCCCATTTCGGGCTAAAAATCAAGTGAGCGAGTGAAATTATGATGTCAATGGCCCAGATTCATCCATAAGAACAGATCAACGGTCATCGGGATTTCGGGGATACCAAGTTAACCAATATATAGCGTCAGAGAAAGTGCCTATATTTCAAGACCAAATCTGGGTCGTCTGATCCAGCGACACATAGTGCAATATCTAGTCACATCGACATACCGACATTCAGGAGTTTGAAGGGTAAAAGTCCCTTTTCATATCACATCTCGAAACCCCAAACCCCAAAGTGACAAAAGATCCCAGATTCTGGCCCACAATATCGCGAAGAAGTCTCAGCCGTTCGTCCAAAGAAGACACCTGGTGCGCGATTAGGCTCTTCGCCTTTTTGCCCATCGCGATTTCAAGGTGCAAGGAATAGCTCCGTCATATTCCCGATGCACGAGGTGTTGGGAGCATCTAGGACCCGGGCCCACAACATTACCGATTAAGTTTAGGACCATCAGATCTGAGAGGGACGTGTGGCGCCCAATTAAGCCATCTTGGCGTTTCTCTCATCACAACTGTGAATAAGAAAGGATTAACTCCTTCCATTTGCGAACGCCTAAAGCGTTTTGGGAATAGACACATGGTCACAACCCTTTTGTCACTTGGGGAAGAAAGGAGCTGTGCAAAGAAGGCTAAAGGCATCGGGTCTAGTCACCGAAAGGATCATCGTAATCTCCATGCGCCATATGATTCAACCTCGATCCTGGTTTTTGCTTGGAGTAAATGAAGATGAGAAGGGGTGGTTGAAACCTCTCCTTAGGCATTAAGTGCAAGGTATGGATAATCTGGAAAGCGGTCTTCTCGAGAGGGTCCTGTGTACCCATTTTTCCAAAGAAGCCATGCCGAGTCCTCGACCAACCGGAGGAGGTTTTCACACGCTAGCTCGACACTTAATGGCTCAACTACTCCCCTTGCAGGAGCCATGCGCAGTTAAGGTGGAGTCTGACAAAGAATACCCATCCGAATTTGGCTAAAGGGACACCAATCCTTGGATGACTGAGCACACCGATGTTAGGCGATTTTCTCTGAGTATATAAACTCAGTCTTTGTATTTTGTAAATCATCGATGGTTGAGCAAGGCTCCCGATGGTAAAACTTTAATGAAGCACTGTTATTCTGGTTATGCATGGACTCTTGAGACTTCTTGTCTTATGATTGTCAGTTTCTTTCACGTCTTTGTTTACACTGTGTTAGAACGACTCAGAATTGGAGAATCCAGTCGAGTTGTAACTGTTATAGGATGATGTAGATTGGATCACTGTAACAGTTGCATTGTTTCTAATCAGTCCTTGTGATTTTCTTAAACGTTGAACGACTTGGAATAGGAGAATCCAGTCAAGTCCCCCTTTCAGTTTCTCAAAGCCCTGAACTAGAGGATCTCGCATTCAGAGTTTTTCTTCTACAAATTACCGAAAGGCCTGTTGCCTGAGGTAGCTTGTCCACTCCTCTCACCAAGTCTTCAACCTTCTCATTTTCAAATCAACCCACTGACTGAATTTAGATCTAGACCTCCTTTGTTCCTTACGTGCTGGATCTAGTCCCTGAGATAGAGTGATATCTTCCCGAGTCTCTACCCTTTTGATCACCCATTAAAAACTACCGTGACATAAAACTGATGGGCGTCAGGCTCTGCTCCTGCTGCAATCCAGGAGTGACTTCCATTGCCAACAGGAGGGAATTTAGCTCCCTATAATTCTTTCCCTTATGGAGGGGGTCATATACCTCCTCCGTCCCCTTCGCTCGATGGTTCTCACCAGCACTCCGCTAGGCCGAACATAAAATATAGTTCGTTTGGAGAAAGTAGTCAAGGAATTCCTTCTTATATCATTCTGGTAGGTTCTGTTAACAACAATTTTTGTCTTGGGCACAAAAGTACCCAAGTCTGCAGGTTGCACGAGAAGTGCCCAAGCGCAGCACGGAAGAATCTCTTTTCAGGTTACAAGTCAAGAGAGCAGGTGAAGTTTTGTTGTCAAGTGACCGAGACCCATATATAAAGCTAATCGATGGTCACCGGGATCTCAGGGCTGCCAAGTTACCTCAGATATAGCGTCAGAGAAAGAACCTATATTTCAAGACAAAATCCGGGTTGTCCGATCCAGTGACGCATGGTGCAAGATCTAGTCATGACGGCATATTGGCATTTAGGAGTTTGAAGGGTAAAGGTTCCTCGTCATCTCACATCTTGAAACCCCAAACCAGGAAGTGTCGAAAGCACCCAGAGTCGGGCCCATGGTTTTGGCGCCTGGTCACAAAGGAGCAGGCCTGGAGGAGAGGCACTAAGGTTTATCATTTGGCAAGACGGGTCCCGAAGAGCTGAGAGCGATCTTAGTCGTTCATCCCGAAGGGACACATGGTGCGCGATTAGGCTCTTTGCCTTTTCACCCATCGTGAGTTCAAAGCGCAAGGAGCATATATTTCATATCCTCGAGATGTGAAGCGTCAAAGACATCCTAGACCCGGGTCCACACTATTATCGAATTAGTTCAAGACCATTAGATTAGAGAGGGGCACGTGGCACCCATTAGGCCCTCTCAGCATTTCGCCCATCGCAAGTTCGAAGAGAAAGGGATCTGCTCCTTCCTATCCATGAACCCCGAAACACCGAAAGCACCTTTGAAGATAGGCACAAGGTCACAGCCCGTAGTCGCTTGGAGGTGATAGAAAGAGCTGTGCAAAGGGCCGAAGCACCAGATATAGTTGCAGAAGGGATCACTGTGTTCTCTAGGTGCTAGTTCAACTTGATCTCAACACTGATACCTGCTCGGAGTAAATGAAGAAGAGAGAGGGTGGTTGAAACCTCACCTCACTCGTTAATTGCAAGGTATGGATGTCCCGGCGAGAAGTTTGCCTGAGATGGTCCTATGTACTAGTTCTTTCCACAGAAGCCATGCCGAGTCCTCAACTCACCAGGGAAGCCTGCGCATGATAATTCAACATTTAAGGGCTCATCTACCCCCTGGCGTGATCCATGCAAAATTAAGGTGGCGTATGACAGAGGAGTGCAGGCCAGATTTGATTGAAGAGATGCCTCATCCCAAAACTCTAGGAGGCTTCTGTTGGGAAAATATTTAGGAGTATATATACTTAGTTTTGATATTTTTTCAAGGATTGATGGTAGAGCGAAGCTATCGATTGTAAAGTTTTAACAGACACTTTAGTTCTCTGGTTATGCATATATCTGTAAGATTTCTTGTTTAATGACAGACAATTTTCTTACCCCATCTAATTTTCATCTCATACCGAGGGAGTTCATGATTAACTAATTCACATGAATTATTGCAATTATGTTACGATAAAGGATTTATTGTTGCATTGTTGTATTCTCTGGTTTTCTGCATTTGAATGTAAGAAGATATTTCGTTTAGATGTTTCCTCCTATAGTCTGTTAGAAACCTGATGTTTATGACAGACCTTTGCATTTCTCTTATACAAGTCTTCCCCCTATTCACCCTTACTACAACTCACTGTCTAAAGTTTATCTAAGACCTCACTTGCCCATGCATGCCTAGACTAGTTTCAGAGTTAGAACAATATTGTTTTGAGTTAAATTCCATTCGATCACCCCCTTTTTATAAAAAAATCATGACATAAACTGATGGGTGTCAGGATTTACTCCTGCTGCAATCCATGAGTCAATTATGACACTAACATTTCTGGCACCATTGTCAGGGACGAAGTTGAAAATTTTCCCCAAGATTGAACGACATTGAGCTTTTGATTCTGAAGGTGCATCAAGTATCAGAGCCTGTGAAGATTGCTACTGTGCACCTAGAGACTCCATTGTGACAACTCCACTATGGTGAACCTGTCGTGTTAATTGTGGCTTTCAAAGGTAGGCACACATGGTCCCATCCACAGCTGCCTCTAGCTACACTTTAAACTGATCCGGAGGTGGTTCTCAGGAAAGGAAAGGACTCTGAAGGAGAATCTTTCACCATCGAACCAGGTATTCTTTCATCTCCTTCTGTAGGAACTCCATTTTCTCCTCCTTAGTTTCTTAGCAGGCCTTTTTCTGAAGTTTCCCGTTTCCTAAATTTTGGGAGTGTTCCTGTTGAGTTTTCCCCCCTTGGTCTAGGATTGGAGGGAGAAATCCTTGTCACTCCCCTCTCCCCTAAA
Organism: Picea engelmannii; assembly: GCA_009831015.1. Classification (NCBI taxonomy): domain Eukaryota; kingdom Viridiplantae; phylum Streptophyta; class Pinopsida; order Pinales; family Pinaceae; genus Picea; species Picea engelmannii. Next base: position 11,324 of record ML783540.1, on the reverse strand, counting down.
GCTGTACCTTGGCGTATACCCAGGACCACAGAAGATTTCCCCACTCCTAGCTTTACCACTCCTCCTCTTTTTACTATTGTCGCTTCTGCACAAAGAGAAGCATTTGCTGGCTTAAGCCTGCTAACCTTCTCCCTAGATCCCCTATTGTTTCCCATTCCACTTAGAAGCTCATCCCCAGTATCCCCTTTTCGAGCTCCTTCTCCTCCGAGTTCTCCTCCACATAATATCCCTGTGGCAGTAGAAAATCCCCCTATGACCAGAATGGATGCTATTATAGCCACTAGGTATGCTCCCCTTGTGTTACCTCAGCCTCTCAATGCCTTCTAAATAGATGGTTACCTCAAGCAGCTGCCCAAGTTTACAGGCAAGGGGGACATAACTGCAGAAGAAAACCTAGAATCCTTTTACAGTTTTACAGATGATAATGTTATCATGCATGCAGACGTATGGATGAGGATTTTTGTCCATAGTCTTCAAGGTGAGGCTAGAAAATGGTTCAAGGCCCTGCCTCCTGGATCTATTGATGGGATCAAAGCTTTGGATAATGCCTTTTTGAGACAGTGGGGAGATAAAAAATACTTCATGTATTACATGACAGAGTTTGGGTCTTTGAAGAGAAAAGAAGGAGAGTTTGTCTCTGACTTCTCCAAGAGATTCAATAAAATGTACAATAAAATCCCTGCTAAGATTAAACCCTCATAAGCCTCTGCAAAGATCACTTACGCTAGCACCTTTGATCCCGATTTCTGCCTACTGTTGAGGGAAATAAGAGCCACTACTCTGGCCCACATGCATGATGCAGCTGTGGAGGTAGAATATAACATATTGGTTGTTGACAGACTCAGGAACACTGCTGATAGAAACATATCCAGACAGAGGCCTGAAGCTTCCCCATCCAGTTCCTCTCCCCTGCCGCTTCAGATAGATGAGACAACTAGAATGCTAAAATCACTTTATGCCAGGATGGAAAGGCGGGAATTAGAAGGGAAGTCCATCTACATAAATCCCCAAAATACAGATAGCAGAGGTTTCAGGAAGCCTAATAACAATGTTCCACAGGCTTTCCCAAGGGAACAAAGGAGAAGAGATAGGGATGATCAGAGGATTCAAAACCCTCTCCAGAACAACCTAGTTTCTCATGAGGAAGGGGAGGAAGTGGATGAACTCGACCCTGAGATCCACTGCATCGAGGACACTTCCCCGTTTCCTCATATGACTCAATCTGCATATGAAGAATCCATTATCAACACTCAAATCAACGAGTTGAGTAGAGGGGAAAAAGCCAACAACACTCCTAACAGATATAATCTCAGGTCAAAAAAGAAAGAAGGGAATTTTGATAGATAGAATCATCCCCTCGTAGCGGAAAGGCCTACTAAAGCTGCAACAAACACTACTAAAGAAAATAAAACTCAGAATGCTTCGCCAGCAGCCAAGGAACCTATCTTTGAGGTAAGGGAACATCCTAAGTCTCTCTCCTCCTTTAGTTTTGAGCATGAGATTCAGAAGATTAGAATCCCTGTACCCCTATTCGAACTAGTTAAAAATGAAGATTTCAAAAGGTCCCTCTCAATGCTTTTACAATCTGAGCCCCCCCCATCCTTCCACAGACTCAATAAATCTCCAAGATGAAAAGCCAGCAGTTGTCCTAGGTCCCATGGTAGAAGATAGAGATGATTCATCCCCTCCTTTCTACACATCCCTGAACATACATGATAAAGTGCTGCATAACTACCTCATGGATTCAGTGGCTTCTCATAACCTTATGCCCAAAATAGTAATGGAATAATTGGGATTGGAAGTGACAAAGACTTATCATGATTTGTACTCTTTTGATTCAAGGAGAGTGCAGTGTCTGGGAGTCATCAAAGACCTGGTGGCTTCTTTGTTTCATCTTCCCATGAAGAGTGTGGTCATGGATATTGTGGTAGCTGATGTCCCCCCCAAGTTTGGCATGATGTTGTCAAGATATTGGATTAAAAATCTTGGAGGAACATTACAGATGGATCTGACATATGCCACCATTCCAGTCTTCATAGGGGAATAAAGGAGGTTACATAGGGAAGCTCAACTGGCCTACATTGTTAGTGACTAAGTAAAGCCCACCAATCACCCCATATTTGCACTTGACATCGATTTGGGGTCTAGTTTATTGCAGCTCATTGATGCTCCTAAAGACTCTTTCCAAGTCAGAAAGTAGCACAGTCTTAATTATCCGATTCCCTTTCCAACCATATCTATTTGGAAGATGTTTTTCGATGGAGCTTCTTCTAGCGAAGGTGTTGGCATCGGAGTATTTTTCATGTCACCTTCTCAAGTGACCATATCCCTGTCATACAAGATGGAATTTGAAACCACCAATAATGTGGCAGAATATGAAGCTCTTATTCTCGGTATGAGGGCTGCAAAAGAAATGGGAATTAAAGAGATAGCAATATTTGGAGATGCTGAGTTGATTATCCAATAAGTTAGAAATGCTTATCGTGCTAATAATCCCCGGCTCTGAAATTACAGAAATGAGGTATGGGACCTGATTGATAATTTCTTCTTGGCTTTTAACATTTCTTTCATTATGAGGGGGTAAAATACTTCAGCTAATTCTTTAGCTATCTTAGCTAGTTTTCTCAAATTTCCTCTGCTGCCTATGGTCAAGTATGATGTTGAGATAAAATATAGGCCATCTGTACCAGACAATGTCAAGCATTGGAAGGTATTCGAAGATGATCTAGAAATCAAAAAAATTCTCCAATCTGTTGATGAATTTTCTGCGTTGCATATTGATCAGGATCCTGACCCAGAAGGTGACCCTCACCTTGAGGTGTTTTTAAATGAAATTGCTAATCACCAGATTATTCAGCTGCCTAGAAATCACATTCCAAGGGGACTAGTCCCTTTGGAAAGAATGTTCGATAGAAATGTTGTGGCAGTAAAGGGTAGTGTTTCAAATGAAGATGCTGATACAGCCGAATGCAACATTGGCACACAGGAGAAGCCTAAGTTTGTCAAATTATCACGCAACCTAACCAATGAATAGAGGGCGAAATATACTGAGTTATTAAAGGAATTCACTGATGTGTTTGCGTGGGCCTATGAAGACCTCAAGACTTATGACACATATCTCATTGAGCACAAGATCCCACTGAATGAAGAGGCTAGGCCATTAAGGTAGAAGCTGAGACAGATAAATCCCATGTTGTTTCCCATCATGGAGAGAGAAGTGAATAAATTGTTAGATGCCCAAATCATTGTCCCTTTGAGATATTCTAAATGGGTGGCCAATTTGGTCCCGGTGAGGAAGAAAAGTGGAGAAATCAGGCTTTGTGTCGATTTCAAGAACCTGAATAGGAGCTCAAAGAAAGACAATTATCCCCTGCCCAACATGGAACACACATTGCAGAGGGTAACCGGTGCATCTAGGATTTCCATGATCGACAGTTTTTCTGTTTATAATCAGATATCAGTCATGCCTGAGGACAGAGAAAAAACGACCTTCACCACTCCTTGGGGCACATTCATGTATGCCAAAATGCCTTTTGGGTTGATGAATGCAGGAGAAACATTTTAGCGAGCCATGGACATAGCCTTCATCGGGGAGAAAGATCAGTTTGTGGTAATCTATCTGGATGACATCATAGTCTTCTCGAGGTCAGATAAAGAGCACTGCTGTCACCTGAGGAAAGTTTTCTTGAAGTGTCGAAGGTTTGGCCTTTCCCTAAATCCAAAGAAATGTTTGTTCGCTATGAAGGAAGGGAAGCTATTAGGCCATATAGTATTAGTAGAGGGGGTGAGGAATGATCCCAGCAAGGTAGAAGCAATTCATACCCTGCCACTTCCTAGATCTAAGAAGGAAGTTCAGGCCTTTTTGGGGAAGATTAATTTTTTGAGGAGATTCATCTCAAATTTTGCTGAGCTGGTGAAACACATCACAACCATGATCAGGAAGGGAAATGAAGTGAAATGGACCACTGGACCCAAGGAATATTTTGTCCAATTAAAAAGGGAATTGACTGAGGCACATGTGCTGATCAGTCCTGACTATTCCAAAGATTTCCTAATTTTCTCTTTTGCTTCTTTTGATACAATAGTAGCGGTCTTGTTGCAGATAAATGAGGAAGGGTGAGAGAAACCCATTGCCTTCTTCAGCAAGGCATTAAGATATGTAGATATCAGGTATGAAATCATGGAGAAACAAGCCTATTCCTTAGTGAAATCTCTCAAATCTTCCAGAGTCTATGTCCTACACTCAAAGGTAACCGCATACATTCCTTCAGCCTCTGTGAAGGACATCCTTGTACAACTCGACATAGATGGGAGGAGGAGTAAGTGGATAGCCAATATTCTGGATTTTGACTTGGAAATAAGGCCTACCAAATTGATCAAAGGTCAAGGCTTAGCCAAGCTATTGGCTGAAGCAAATTGCAAATCCTTGGGGGTAGATTTCATTAATGCATGTTCAGAAAATTAGCATAATCAACTGTCTGATGTAGACCCTCAAATAGAACCCCTTGTTGGATCGATGTCCTTGGTATAAGGATGTCATATATTTTCTGCAGGATTTGTGGCCTCCAGATGGCCTGTAAAGAAACAAGGCAAGAGCTCTAAAGCTCAAAGCAGTCAGATACTGCCTTGTCGATCAAATTTTATATTGGAAAGACCCCCTAGGGGTGCTTTTAAAATGCATGAATCCATAAGAGGCCGACAGGATCATGGTTGAATTTCACAGTGGCCTATGTGGAGGGCACCATTTCTGTTGGAAATATGGCTACAGCAGAGATGACGCAGATGATCAAGGTTGTCATTGATGGCAATCGATTGTGTATGGAGAACAGATGCAGGAACACAGAAGCTGAAACACAGACGCTGCAACACAAATGCAAACACAGATGCT